>NADL03000735.1:0-57762 GCA_002205965.3 Kappaphycus alvarezii | reverse complement strand
GAAACCTCTCGCACCTGCATTATTTGGAGACTAAACGCAAAACGGGTAACGAAGTCGCGGAGCTCCTGTTGAGGGGAAGAACCGCGACGGGAAGCAGCGAAGGAAGCAAGGCGGCGGAAAAAGCCCTTGCGGTCGTCGCCGAAGGCGCCATAGATATCAATCCCGACGGGGGAGAGGAGGATATCGTTTTGGTTGCATTAAGTGCCGTAATGACGATGTTTCTCGCGCTCTGCGAGTGTTGCGGCAGCGCCTGCGGTAACCGTACTTGGCGAAATGTGGCGGCGTGCGGAGGGGTGGGCAACAGTAACGTCGATATCGGTACTGTGAAGCCCGTAACCGTACTGTACAGTGTACTGTACTATACAGTACAGGACTCCTGCACCTATTGCGCCGCCGCCCACTTCCGCACTGTCCCCACCCTGGATTCCTGCGGACACCACGCCTCTGTCTGTCCCTGCACCGACGGCTCCATTGGGCGCCACAATTGTGTTCGCGACCGCCTCATTTCCGAGGTATCACGCTTATCAATTGGGATTCGCCCTGTCCGGGAATGGACCTTCCCGAAAGACTTGCCCCGACCCTCCAACTCTCGCCGCCGCCTCGACATTTACATCGATGATGATCAGTTCTCTCCCGTGCCGCAGGGCTATGACGTCACTGTCATCAGCCCCCACTCCGCTCCATACGCCCAACAGAGGATCCACACGCCCAACAGAGGATCCACACGCCCCTCGCTGCCCTTACTGCATCTGAGCGTGCGAAACCTCTCCGCTATGGCCACCTCTGCGCCGAACTACGTATCGACTTCCACCCGATGGCTTTCGATATATACGGGTCTGCCGGTCCCGGTGCCGAACAAGGTCTATTCCAGAATTGCTGAGTACATCGCTCTACGGAAAGGCAGTTCCTTCCCCATTACGCTGTAGGTATACCCTTTTTGAGTCGATTGCGTTGTCTGGAAAACCATGGGATAGGTCGGAAATATCTTCCAACAGTAAAACACCCAAACGTTTTCCCGAAAGGCAGTAGCCCTGCCTTCGAGCGCGATCGCTTGTTCACGATTATCACCTCGCTCATACAACAACGAACTTCTGTCGCGATGAACCGACGACAACTCAACCGCTCCTGGCTCGGATAGATTTTTCCCCCTTCGAGGCCGCTAGGCCCCCCCTTTCCTGCTTGGTAAAGTCTTCTTCTTATTCTTCTACAGTACTGTACGAAAGCATCACCTTTAATGATCAATGCTCAGGAGACCGCTGGCGCCATACAGCGGAGGGCCTGGGACTACACAGCACGGGCCAAATCGGTGGTCTGGTCAAGACGCCGCCGATTAACGGACGTAGCAACGTATTGGACAATCAGGCATACGAATCTAACGAGGAGCGAATGTTTCTCGGCGGCAACAGAGGCACCATGCTTGCTGGCGAGATAGTGGGCGACTTGTTGCACAGCTTGATCAAACCCGGGTCCAATGCAAACATAGACATCAGCAACCATGGGGTGAAGGTCCAGTCCGTAGTATTCGCATAAAGTATGGTAATGGTGGCGTTTCTCTGATTCTTTCTTGGAGATATGGCCATGTGGAGGACAAGAACGAAACCCGGATGAGTGCGGACTGATGACAGAGACATCAAAGGCTTGGGGGCTGGCAGCGAACTCGGAGTCATTAACAAAAACATCTAGGCGGAGCTGGGTCGCGGAAGAAGCAGAAGGATAAATGCTGTCAATTCGAGCCTGCCGTTCCTCTCTGGTCAGTTGGGAGGCTGCAAGGAAGCCAGAGGAAGGATGTGGAGGATCTGGAAAGCGCTGCTCCCGAGAAACGCGAACACAGTGGAGTAGAGCAGTATGGCGGATGGACCGAGCTAGCTCGTCACGAAGTGCGTCGTGGCGGCGAACGCTACCGGCGCCAGTACTGCACACCATGGCGTGATGGCCATGAATATCTAGCATTGCAGTTGAACGGGAACATATGGTGCTGGAACGGGATCCAGAGAAAAGTGGCTCGCCGAGACGTAAACAGACCATACTAATCCAGACTTCAGGAGCAGCGCGGGCACCGTTACCGCTGAGTGGAACAGTGGAGAAGGTTAATGAGGACGAGGAAGCAGTGGTAGATACATGACGCGTTTTGGAAACAGGGGTGAGGGATGCCGTGAAGCGATCATACTTGTAGTCCACGAGCTCAGTAGTCAGTGCATACTGCAAGCCACGAGGGGGAACCCGGGTGATTCGTGATGGCCTGACGAAAGCAATTGAGTAGGATTGCAAGCGAAATGGCTTGTATGGGGCAGCTGAGAACGGAGAGAAGCGAGTGGATTCATTCTATTCATTGAATGGATACTATTCATTAACTCGTTTGTTGTTGACATTTCATTCGGATCAAAACCCTAATGCTCGTTCATAGCTTTACATAATAATCAAGATATCATAACATACGTACTGTACAGGCCTTCGTGCTCTCTAACTTCCCGCACTCGCTTCTCTGGTGGACCCCATCTGTTAGGCACCGCCACCAGAATGCTTATGCGGAAAAATCAGGTGCCTCACTTCCCGCAAACACCTCATCTGAAGAGGTTTGTTAAAGCAAGTGAGAACGAGTGCCGCCCACTTCTCGCTCTCATCGTAGTCAGTCTGGGCAAGGTGCTCCATGCTCTTCTTGATGAGCTCCCTTGCTGCCTGCACTTCTCGGGGAAAACTGGACGGATTAGCTTGACGGATGTTGGAAGGCCCTGCACGATGGATGCTGGATGGTCCAGCTTGAGGAAAGCTGGACGACACCGTTTGAGGGATGCCAGACGGCCCTCCTTTGCGTACGCGCGACGGCCCAGCTTGGGGGAATGTGGACGGCCCAGCTCTCCCAGTACCCGACGGCCCTGCTTGTGGGAAACGCGATGGCCCAGCTTTGGGCAGCGCGACGGTCCTGCCCTTGCCGCCGATCTCCCTGTCGCTCTTCTCTTCCTGGCTCCACCTCGTTTCCCACCCTCTTCATCGCCTTTCCTCCCCTTTTTCCCCGCCCGTCCCTCATTATCGTTTGCAGCCGTAATTTCCAGGTCTGCATTCTCACTAGTCGTTTCCTCGACAGCCTCTCCTTCAACAGTACCTTCATCTTCCGAACGATCACCACTTTTTGCTTCCGCAACAACGTTCCCATTACTCGGCGGGGTATTCTTCGTTTTCTTTTCACAGTGTAGGCTAGTTCGCACATCGGCACACGATTAGTAAACACTACGTTAGCATCCAAATTACCTGCAGTCTTCCTGCCACGGGATACAGGGAAGAGTCAAAAACTTACTTCAAATTGTGGCGTCTGGCGTTGCTCACCTTAAGGAAGACTGCGTAGCAGTCGGGTTCAAGGCATAATAGTTTGCAGTATCGTCCGTGGTCCATTTGGTGCTTCTGTTGCAGTTGTGTGTCATGTTAAGTAATACCGATCCCCGAAAATCATGGCATGGTTCCAGGAACAAAACGGTGAAGCGATCACATGTAAGTAATCTCACCCGCGACGTATCATGTATCATACCACATTCCTCAAACACTACATGCTTACCATAATATCAATGAATCCATTTTCTATCTTCTTGCAGAAGACGTTTGTGCACTGGCGAGGTGTTTGTCTTGTGTAAAAATCAATGACGAGTTTGCCCTCTCGAGTTTCCGGTGACAGATCCGGGGGAAGGGCTCGAACGTCGAAGTGCATAGGCAGCTCCATTCCAAATCTTGCGATCGTTGAATCTCTCGTTCCATTGTGGAGAGAGACAAGTTCATCTCCTAGCTCACGCAGCGCTTTAAGTTGTTCCTCTGTGAATGGAGAAAACGGTTCTTCGTCTGGTTGGCTCGCAGATCGTTCTGTTTCGGAAGGATTAACCATCGTGATGTTGGAGAGAAGAACGAACGGGAAGAGTCAAATTTTGTGCGGTGGTACGGTAAAAGTACTACCTTGATGGATCCAGTCAAATTCTGTAGAGCTGCAGTAGTAATCTGCGCGGCCGTCGCTTAAGTACCCACTCAAATTTGAAAGTCACTGTAAACTCGGTTGTGAAAAGTGTTACCGCAGATTCCAGATTGGCGGCAAAAATCTCCGCGAGAGTTTATAAAAGCACCATGCTTTTGGAGGCTGCTATCTGGAGAGCCATAATTCGACCATTCGAAAGAACAAAATTGCCAAATTGTGTAATAAATCTAAATAGCATCGCGTTATAAGACGCAGTGTAGTACATCTGCAAAGATTAGCGTATTTCTTCACTTCTTCACCCCCACCACGGCACGTATCTTTCCTCATCTGCGTGATTGTTGCTCTTGCTCTCCGTCTCGGCATCGCGCTAATCCCTGGATCTACTCTCTGTGCAGTATGCTCCGATCGCAGGGCCGACGTCACACCCGTCTTAGATCCAAGCGGCCAATACGATTTAACCGGCAAATACGAAGACGGAATGACTCGTTGACGTCACGTTCTCGCCAACGTTCTGGCTCGCTTCTGTAAGGAAGTTGGGATCGTCGCCATCATCGAGCACCCGCTCCTTCGCTGCTTCCCGTCGCGGTTCCTCCCCTCAACTAGAGCTTCGCGACTTCGTTACCCGTTTTGCGTTTAGTGTCCAAGTGATGCAGGCGCGAGAGATTTACACTCGCCGCCCGCATTCGTAGATAATTTCTAAATACCCTCCTCACGCTTCTGGGCCATACTATAGAACTCCTAAAGACTTACCACTACCATTGTTTTTTGGTGTTACGGTTAACACCAAGGTTGGATACACGTCTGAGTGCAGATAGGGCATCATTAATGTGAGACATCAAGTTCCTTTAAGTGAGCGAAAAGTGTATAATCTCCTTCTTGGGAAGTGGCTCGCTGCGATTCTTTTGGTCCCTGGTTATTTATCCGGTTGCTAGGTTTTATGTATGGGTGCATTTGCGTCCGTAACTGTATATCTCATTTTTAATATGTAGTTAATGGCCCTCCAAAAGGTTGGGCACTTGTGTTCCGCGGTGTCTGCAGGTTTACGCAGATTGAAGCTATATAAGCCGTTGATTCCGCTCGTTAAGGCAAGTTACCAAGCTCCCAAGCGAGCTATCCCAAAAAGGAAAAACGATTGTGATCATCCTATTTTCAATTTATCTCTGACCTTGAAGACCAACCTGCAACTGAGAGCAGCGAGAACAGAAGGGCGAGAGACAATAAGATTCCCATCATCTGCATACCAAGCGTTCAAGGAAGGGCTGGAGCGCTCCTGAAACAAAAGGACCAACGGGTGAATGGCGAGGGCGAAAAGTAGAGGTCCAAGGGTGTCACCCTGTTGAGTCCCAGTTGCGCTGAAGATAGTGAAATCGCCGAATACGAGGAAGAACGCGATTCTGTATCAGAAATAAATCCAGCGGGCGAGACCGGGGGCATGCTGGATGACAGCGTCAAGAATGTGCTGCCGAGAAATGCTGTTGAATGCGTTGTCAGCATCCGGTTGCATTTAGACGTTCTTGCGAAATTCAGGGCGCTGGATCACGCATCGGACTGTGTGAATCTCCGCATCTGTGCCGTTCTTGACTCAGACTCTGACTTTGTTGTGAAAAATTGGGATGATAGGTCAGGCGAAAATTGGTTGGCTAGCAGGCGGGCGATGAGGCGTCGAAGCAATAAACTGACGGCAATCGGGCGATTGAGACCATGCGCACCCGGGATATAGATTTCCATTCGTAATGGAAGGGACTCCTAATGAATAGACGATTCTAGACCCTGAATGGGGAGCGTATGTTCGACGAGTGCAGCGATGCCGACTTCCTTACAGAAACGGGCGAGAGCGTTGCGAAGGAGGTTATGCCGGCAAGTCATGCCGTCTTCACGCTTGCAGGTCAAAGCTAGTTGGCCGCTTGGATCCAAGGCGGGCGCGACTCGACAGGCGACGAGCGTCGGCAGACATAGACAGGATGGAGGCGAAGTGTACGTGCTGGGTCTGCGTGAGACCTGGCCGCTCGTACCATCTGCCACTCGCAGCAAGATCTCATATGCACCCAGCATGTGCACTTAGGAGGCGAGTTTCTTGACTTCTGTTCAGCTACTGTGTACCCCATGCTCACTGAATGTGGCCAATTTTAACTGCATGTTGTGAATTTTTTGACTCATTGTTGGCGAGCTGGCGCTTGCGGCGCCTGCTACTGGGTCTGGCCTTCAGCATCTTCCAGAATGACGTTTCCTTGCGGTGTACCGGGTTGAACGGTAGTAATCGCCGACCTATATGTAGCTAGCTGCGATGCGCCGGACTCTTCATGTGAATCTACGGACTGCGTTGTGATTTCTTCAGCGTATGCAAGGCGGCGAAGGAGTATATCTGATTGCTCCAGTTTCGTTGAGTGCCAACTCTTCGCTGCTTCCTTACTTGATGTGTCCAGCAATCTCCTGAGCCCGTTGTAATACAGAAAATGGTCCTCCCCTCATTATATACAGGAAATGGTCCTCCCTCCATGTAATACGGGAAATGGTCCTCCCTTCATGTAATACAGGAAATGGTCCTCCCTTCGTGTAATCCAGCAACCTACAACGATCCCGCCCCTAACTTCTCCCACCGTCATTTCCAAATTTACTTCCATTTTATCTAGATATTTTTATACTGTATTTAGCCCTCTGAATCGACCCCGAATCAAGTTCCTTTTCCCTTTTAGCTTATTTCCTCCTCCAAAATCACCTTTTTTTGAGAAGAAGGGCGCAAATGCACTACTGCAAAATCCCTTGCAGATTTATTTTACCTATTCCTAATCTATAGAACCTGCCCCGGGAGCCTATTTAAATCCCTTTATTCCAAGTTCCAAATGTCCCCGATCATTTTACTCATCACCCTCCCCCCCAAAACACCCTACATTGCCTCCCATCCCCCAACGTCTATCAGAATGAACAACCTTCGCCCCTCCGCCCCATCACCAAAAGCCGCCCCTCTCGCCCCATCAACGGCCTAGCTCTAATGAATAATGGGCCAACAGACTACGACGACTACTTCAGGAGGATGGACCGTGAGCGTGTTCGGGAGTGGGTTCGTCGGCACTTCTTGGAGGAGGCGGAGGAGGAGGAGTCAGAGGGGACTGAGTCGGACGTGGAGGGATCCGAGGATGAGGAAGACTTTGTAGCTCCGTGGGAACCGATGGTGTATAATCCTGGGGAAGTTGCTGTGGGGATGGAGGGGATAGTGAGGGCGTGATCGTCATCTCGGATTCTTCGGATGCGGTTGGCGCGGAGGCTGAGAGTCGCGAGGAAGGGTTGGAGGATCTTGATATGTCTGATGAAGCCATTTATCATTCTGAGCCGTTCGAGGGAATTTGTAGGGATTGCATTGAGAGTATGGATATTTTGGAGGAGTTATTTGGTTCTGATCGTGAGGATAACGATTGTGAGGAGAAGATACAGATATTTTCCTTGATAATATCTTCCCTCTGGCCAATCACATCCACAAGATGCCCTTTTATGCGTTTTATGGTATTTAGTGTGTTTGATTGAGACTTTAGGATTAGCCGAAAAGTCTATATAAGCTGAGTAAAGTGCTTCCTCCTGAAGAGGTCAAGCAAGTTGGCAGACAACTTCAGGTCAAGCTCCGAGTAGTAGAAGTTGAGAGTCAACTTCAGACCCAAGAAAACTTTTTCCTAAGCTGGTCGCAGAGCATCAGTGGTAGACCCTGCCCCTTTTATACTTGCTTGTAGCCCTCTCAACTCTCTCCATATACACTCCTTTTTATTTGTTCAACTATACCACGGTAGCACTTTTGTCGCTTGCAACACCTCCTTCTTCGGTGGTTGGTTCTGAATATCTCTTTTCCCGACGATTTACCCCATCACCCGTATTGTGCCTTCTCAATATTTTGCGCTGGCAATCCTACTAACCATAGTCAGCTATATCTTGCGGTTGTCCCCAAACACGTCGAACTTTTTCACCTGGACTGCTTCGAGCAGTCGAAGCTTGCCGGTGAGCTGATCCACGCAGGGGCGGTCGCGTACGATTTCCAGCACAGATTGCTCTACAGGAGCAAAAGATTAGATTTACTGCACGCCGGCACCCGGTCTGCAGACAAATATCCCCACCAGGGAGTTTTCTGTTTGGTGTCAATTCAAGAGACAAGTCCCGTTGTTTGCACCGGACACACCGTGCCCCAGGCCCTCATGCCCTGTGAATGTTGATATTCATGGGGACCACCTATCTGTACGGCAGATGCCGCATCGCTCGCATGACGCTCAAGTTCGATAATTGACGGCCGATCTGTTCAAAGCCGTCCGCCACCCTGTGGTTAGGCCCAGGCCACGAGTTGGACATCGTCAGCGCCCAGACATTCAAGCCGTGGGATCCCATGGCAGGATTGATTTCCTGAATGCTACCTTCATTAACCCCCTCGGATATATCTTCCAAGAGTAAAACACCTGGTGGACCCCATCTGTTAGCCACCGTCACCGGAATGCTCATGCGCAAAAGTCAGGTGCCTCACTTCCCGCAAACACCTATCTCAAGAGGCTTGTTAAAGCAAGTGAGCACGAGTGCCGCCCACTTCTCTCTCTCATCGTAGTCTACCTGATTGAGCTGCCCCATGCTCTTCTTGATGAACTCCCTTGCTGCCTGCAATTCTTCCCGACTGTACTCCGAGTTTCCTTGGCCATCATAATCGGAAAGCGAGGAAGTCATCGGTCCAACTTGCGGGGTGCCCGACGGTACGACTTGATGGATACAGGACACTGGACAGCGTCAGTTTCGCGGGGCCTGTCGAGTGGAGAAGTTGCTGCGACAATCGTGCACATAGTGATAGGGGTAAATCGTCGGGAGAAGAGATATTCAGACCCAACTACCCCAAGAAGGAGGTGTTGCAAGCGACAAAAGTGCTACCGTGGTATAGTTGAACGAATAAAAAGGAGTGTATATGAAGAGGGTTGAAAGGCCTACAAGCAAGTATGGAAGGGGCAGGGTCTACCACTGGTGCTCTGTGCAGCGCGAGAAAAAGGTTTCTTGATCTGAAGTTGACTCTCAACTTCCTACTACTCAAAACTTGGCTTGAAGTTGTCTGCCAACTTGCTTAACTTCTCCATGAGGAAGCAGTTTACTCAGCTCATATAGACTTTTGGCTACCCCTAAAGTCTCAAAGAAACATACTAAGAACCATAAAATGCACCAAATTGAATCGTGTGAACGAGAATGACTAACAGCAGATACTATCAAGATAAATATCTAGATTCTTTCCTTAATATCTTAGTCCTCTATATCGGAGCCGAACAGTTCCACCAAAATATCCATTCCGCTCAAGCAGTCCACATAAATATCCGCGAACGGCTTAGAATTCTCCATTGACTCCTGCGAAATATTTAAACCACTGAGGACGCCCCCATCCAGTTCCAGAATCGGGAACACCTGGTCCATATTTTCCGGCCGCTTATATAGATTTTTCAACCCTCACAAACCGTAGCACCAACACAGTACCTATATGCCCTATTGGCACCGCTACAGTACGGCCCAAAGCCCCCCTCTAAAAATAATTGAGAATAAAACTGTAACTACAGTGACAGCGCAGCCAGCGCAGCATGCCAAATAATATCTACAATTTTCATTATATCACGCCCTTTCGCTCAAGACGAACGTCCCGGCTCGTCTTCATTGGTCTTCTTCTGTTTCCGTTAGTGTTCGCTGTCTTATTGATAAAATTTAAGGTCTTTAAAACGGGTACGGATGCAACTGATTACCAATATGATGCTCCAAAAAGTAAGTTTGCATTACCGGTACCTCACTTTGTAGCATAGCCTCATATATTGGTTTGATAACATCGAGGTGGGGTTGAATACATTCTTCTTCCGTGACTCTTCCGATTCTTCTAAGAGTGAAAAAATATATATAATATGCAAACTCTTCTGGAAGATGCCGGAGGAATGGATGCCGATAAGAAAAGAAGACACGCATCATCAAGAATGAATCTTCGTAAGATAAGTGCGGTCCACGTAGCGCCCGAAAATATAAACAGATACTTATCATGAAATAAGAAATGACCTGTGCATCGTTCGCGTCCTCAGAGATATTGCGCAACCAAAAAGATAATCTTCTTCTTCCAACTGTATGCTGTGCATGGTTGTGAAGGAGGGCTAGAGACGAAGTTGTGGCGGGCTGTCGCGATGAATGGCCCCGACCAGTTCCTGACGTACTGGACCTGCACGAGGTCCTCTTGGGGGACGACCAGAACCTCTTCTGGGCGGGTTGTTGTCTCCCTAAGGTCCTCCTCGGATCATCATCACTGCTTCGGGAGAATCTTCGCCACCCTCACTGTTCCCAATTTGTAGCGGGGAAACATAAGGTTCCCATAAGGGATATGGGACCAGTCGATATTACATATCAGGGGGTAAGCTGTAACCTCTCAGTCGCACATCTTGGTTGTTCTTGAGAAATACGTAAATCGGACGGACAACGTTCAGATACGTTTGCGACAAGTCTCCGACAGCTACCATTCCATAACTTCCTATAGAGTAATGATTTATTACTTCCACAAACTCTGGACCTGCTTCCGTGAACCTTCCGTTTTGGAATGAAAATAGGACTCTTATTAATAGTCGGAAATCTTCTTGAGGTAGCAATGGTCCGTTCAATATACGAAAACATAGGCATATATTAATATAGAAATGGATGATTACGTGGAGTTCGTAGTAGTCCCGCGTAATCGAGATGATCCATTCCCAGGCCCTTTTTCCTCCCATAGGAATTATTCTATAGTTAAAGATTAGTATGCCCTGTGGTTGCGCGTAGTCCTGTGTGAGAAGGAATTCTTCAGGCCTCTGATGGTAAGGGACCAGACGACGTGCATGGATGGCCCTCCTTGATCTCTTCCCTGAGCTTGAACAGAGCTTATAATGCGGGTGTCTTTCCTCCGTGACGATGCAAGGGTTCGAGTACTTGGTTTGGAAGGCCGGCCACTTCACAGCCTGCTGCATTGCTTTTCCATGTACTACAAGTACTTTAGAGCCAACTGAAAAGGTTCTGACTGCAGGTTCTGCATCCTTATTTCTTGTCTGTGTTAGCGCGCGGTGTGATCTCCAGCCTTCGGTGGCCAGTAGTTCAACTTCTCTACTCTTTCCATCGATAATATTTGTTTCCATGTCTCTCTGTAACATTCTAGAAGCCCTTCCGTACATTAGCTCAAACGGTGACCGTCCACTTCTTCCTCTTCTTCGACAATAGCCGTATAACACTTTTGGTAAGGCATCTTCCCACTGGATTTCATTCTCTGACATAGTTTTCGATATTGCTCGTTTGATGGTTCCAACCATCCTCTCCGCTTTACCGTTTGACATAGGAGCGTATGCGAGAACTGTCTTCAGCTGAATCCCTTTCTCTTCCAAGAAACGAAGCAGTGAAGTTGCAGTAAAACAAAGGGCGCTATCCGAGATGATCCTTTTTTGGAAGACCAAACGTTCAAAAAATAAGTCCTCGGATCCTCAATCGGCACCCCGCAAAGCTGCCAGTCTTTTCTTGCCTCCTGCGTACATGCCTTTTCGTGTGTGTGTAATCTTTCGGATGTGGAAAAAACATGTGGGAGAACATGCTGAGGGGGATGACAGAGAAACTAACATGCGAAGGGGGATGTGGGAGAAACTAATCGGAAATGCGCCTGGTAAGAACCTGACGCGCTTGCAACCCATGCAAGCAGAAAAAAAAACGCATGATTAGGAGGTGCAGCTCCCATTGGGGAGTGGTGCCTCGATGGGCAGCAGCGAACGTGGAAAGGCGAGGGAAGAAAGTCGCACCCTCGGTGTAACAATGTCTCTGTTACACCACTGTGTAATAGAGACTTGTTCGCTGTCGCTATTCCAGTTCTCTATTACACAGTGGTGTAACAGAGAAACTGTACCTCTTGAATGATTTTAGAAATTTGATTTTCCTTCAATGTTTTTATTTGACGTGGAGCCCCACGTCATCGTTTTATTTACGTAGTTATATTCTAGATAGTACAATTCTATAGTTACACCTCTACTTTCTAGTAAGTTCTACTGAGCTAACAAAGTATAGAATTTCTAGAGTAGAGCTACCGTACTGTCTATAAAAGGGGGGCTCATCTGGATTCTTGTGGGAATCCAGGTACACTCCAAACACCCTTTGCCCCAAACTTTCTGAAACCCTTCACCATCGCCTCTACTGTTCCTTTAGCAGCGCCCCGGCTGCATCCCTCTTTGTGTCACTGGTAGCATCGCCTTCGCCGGTTCCGCTGCTTTTTGCTTTCGTCTTGCTCTAGTTCGAGGTTTTTTTACACGTGTATTTTTTGTGTGGGTTGTTGATTTTTGGAAAAATTTTGCTGACATGTGTTACTGTAAGCAATATCATATACTGTACTTGTGGCTGGAGTGCCAAGTACAGGAGAGTACCTGTGGGCTGGAGTGCCAGGTACTCTAAACCCCACTGTTCCACGCAGGTCGCGGTTACTAATTGGAGAGCTAAGTAACCGGGAACTTGGGGGTGCACACAGTCTGCGTTTCCTAGGTTATTCTGTTCAGGTAGCGTGCAGGCCTCACGAAGCTGCGTGATCCTGTTCAGAATACCTAGATTGGACAGTTCAGGCTTAACTAAGTTGCCTTAGTAAAGCCGTACTTCTGACCAAGTCCCCATTTGAGGGTCCCCTTACAGTATTCCTATACAATCCTATTGCCCTCCTTGGCTGTTAGCTAGGTGCACCGACTGGGTCACGGGTTCAGGTAACGCTTCATAGGGTTGACTTGGACTGGGCTTGGACTAGGGGGTACGTGCTCAGAACGGGTATTCTTTGGTTATTCGCTAGCTTGAAGTCGGCTTGAGAGGCTTTCCTATAGGGTAAGGACACCGATCGCGGTCTACGTAGTGGACTGGTGTGGATATCCCGAACGGATTGCTGAGTCACACGGGAGTGTAGGTGTGATCAAAGCTGCTGGTGAGTCACTCTCTCCGCGGGTAGGGAGCCAACCCGTCGTCCAGGGACGAATACCTCGCAGATTTCAACTTCAAGTGCTTGTAATCAAGTTTAGGTGTTGGTGTAAGGCTTTAAGTAAGAGGTTTGTTGGACATGTCTTTCTTCAAACCAAATAAACCTGTGTTGTTCGATGGGACTCGAGATGCGTTGACGGTTCGTTCATGGTTGCATTCAGTCGAAAAGTACCTGAGACTTATTCAGGTGGGCCATGAAGAAGTCATCAGTGCCCAGAATGCTATCGAATTTGCTTCGAAATTCATGACCGGAACTGCCGAAAACTGGTGGTATACAGTTGTGTCCGAGAATGCTGTTCCGCCTACATGGGAAGCTTACAAACTCCTTGTTGAGGCAGAGTCTGTCCCCCAGGACAGTGTCATTCGAGCTCGCGACAAGCTTACCAAGATCCGCCAGAAAACAAGTGTGGCAGCGTACCTCTCGGAGTTCAGTAATTTGGTTATCAATATTCCCGGTATCAGTGAGTCGGAAAAATTGGCGCGATTCTGTGAAGGTCCCAAACCCCACATTCTGCTGGAGATTCGTAAAGGGAACCATCCAAGTTTGAAGCTGCGACTACCATTGCTCTTATCGTTGATGGAGCATTTTACGGAGCAGGGTTCTTCACTGGCATAGGCTCATTTCACACCGATCGAAATGCCTCAGGTCCTATGCCGATGGAGATTGGAAACCTGGAACGTAAAAACGATGGGCAGCGTCAGAAAGACTTGATGGAGAACCGATGCTTTACGTGCCATAAGGTGGGATCTAGACCTTGGAAACACAGAAAAGGAAACGGTAATAAATGTAACAGGAGTGGTGCTCGCATAGTAGCGAACAATACACAGGCAGGACACAGTACTGATTTGAATGGCTTTGACTCGGAAAACTAATTGGTCCACCAGACTTGGTGAACACTCAGGTGAGACCAGTAGTGAGTGTGAACAGATGTCCCAATGAGCACAGTGAAACCGTTGTGGACATCACCGGAGCTAAATTCTCAGAGGACAGAGAAAAGTCGAGAATCTCCGAAGCCGAATCTAATGGAATCACGTCTAGTCATGATGACAGCATCCCCACTGATGGACCTATACCAGTGGAGCCTTTGTTAGTACTTGAAGGTAGATTGAATGGAATAGCAGTCAAAGTACTAAAAGAAGATGGATGCAATACAAATGTCGTTTCAGCCGAGTTTCTGAAGCGAAATAGGAACTTTTTGAGATTCGGCGTGAACGAGTCATTTTTTGCCATTCACAGAAGGGGGTTACTGAGGAAGTATCTGAGATCATTTCCAACGGAACTATTACGTTAGGCGAACATACATATACTTCTAGTTGGGCTGTGTCCCAAACCAGGTATGATGTTCTATTCAGAATGCCGTGGCATGTTGCCCACAATCCACGTGTCGACTATCGGAAACGGGTTGTGATAGTGAAAGATGCTTCCATTCCAGTGATTGATCCAATAACGAAAACCGTTCTGATGTGTCCAATTTGGGAGTGAAGAAATTTAGACGAATGCTGAGGCATGGGGGTGACTTCGAAGTATTTCAGTTACTTGAAGTTCACAGTATGAGTGCAGTGAAAGATTCAAAGTTCGATGGAGGACTGAGCAGATTACTGGATAATTTTAAAGAGGCCTTTCAGGATGAATTGCAAGAGGACTTCCTCCGATTCGATCAGTTGATCATGAGATCAAAGTGAGGAAGGAACAAAGGCACCTCATCGACCTTCATTCCAGTTGTCCCCATCCGAACTTAGGGCAGCAAAAGAGTACGTCGAGTCTCTTTTGAGGAAAGGGAAGATCAGGTCCAGTAAATCCCCATACGCAGCACCACTTTTCTTTGTGAAAGGAAAGGATGGAAAACTTAGAGGTGTTGTCGATTATCGCGCTTTGAGTCGCATCACCAAAAAATAATGCTCCACTCCCTCGTTCTGATGAAATGTTCGATCGACTTGGAGATGCGAGATTTTTCTCCAAGCTTGATCTGAAAACGGCATTCCATCAGATAAGGGTGAAACCGAAGGACATCGAAAAGACTGCGTTCAATACAAAGTATGGGCAATTTGAATATCTTGTTATGCCAATGGGACTTTGCAACGCTCCTGCTACGTTCCAAACTTTGATGAACCAGATATTCTATGATTGCATCGATGTTTTCTTGGTTGCCTATATGGATGATCTTCTTACATTCAGTAAGAATGAGGAAGAACATTACGAACATCTGGAAATTGTATTAAAGAGACTTAAGGATCACAAGCTGTAATCCTCCAAATAAATGCCCTTTCTTTCAGACTGAGCTGGAGTTTTTAGGTTTAATAGTCGGGAAGGACGGCATTCGTGTCAATCCTGAGAAGGCCGAAGTGCTGCAAACTTGGCCAAAATCTGAATCTCTAACGGAGTTGAGAAGTTTCTTAGGTCTTATACAGTTTTTCCGTAGGTTCATTCCGAAGTTCCTCTGCAATTGCTGCACCTCTCACAGATCTGACAAAGAAATGTCGAGGTATAGGGAAATGGGATCAACAGCGTGATAAAGCTTTCCAGAAGCTAAAGCAAGCGATGACATTGGCTCCAATCTTAGTTGCTCTAATTGGAAAAAGCCATTTCGTGGTCATGTAGATGCTTCACAGCTTGCTGTCGGTGGAACTCTAACACAGTTGGATGAGAATGGGAGGGATCGTGTAATGTCTTTCTATTCAAAGAAACTTTCACCAACTGAGTCGGACTACACTGCAAATGACAGAGAGCTTCTGGCTTTGATTAAATTTCTGGGAAGATTCAGGTGCTATCTTGAAGATTCTGAGTTTAAGATTAACACAGACAACCAGGTGCTTAAGAGCTTCTTCACAAAACCAAAACTGAGTCGGAAAGAAGCTCGTTGGTTGGAAACTCTCGGTAACTTCGGAATCTTTCCCATCACACTGAAGCCTGGAAGAATTCACGTCTTAGGAGACGCATTATCTCGAGCTCCGCACGTGGCGAGAGGAGATCGTGACGTCTCAGTGAATGACGTTGAAGTTCCCTACCTTGATGTTGATCAGATCATTCCTCGATATGATGACAACCAGTTCTTTGGTCCAATCGTAAAAGTCATGGAAGAAGAGTGGCCTGAGGATACAGTTCAGAAGCAGAAACTTGAAAGAATTCTGCCGATGTTCCGAAAAGATGGTTCGAGACTGTTTTACAATGGAAAGTTGTGCGTACCAAGAAGGTCAGTTTCGGATATTTTGCAAATTGCTCACGACTCGGAAGTTGGTGGACATTTTAAATTTGCAAAGACACTGTCCAGATTGGATAAATTCCATTGGAAACATAAGAGCCGGGATGTTCGAAAGTATTGTGAAGGATGTCTCACGTGTCAGCAGTATAAGGACTCTAATCAAAAAAAGTTGACTGATCCAATGTCACTGGAATTGCCTGACCGCAGATAGGGATCATTAGCTACAGATTTCATTGTGAGGCTACCCCTGACGAGGAGCGGTCATGATGCGATCACGACTTGGGTTGATCGACTTACTCGTCGAGTCCATTTTCTGAAATCTAAAACATCAGATACTGCTGAGGACACGGCTAGAGACTTCTTCGCGAACATCGTCAAGAACCACGGGTTGCCGGATGATGTGACTTCAGATAGGGACAGCAAGTTCATTTCAAAGTTTTGGAAGATACTGATGAATCTATGTGGGGTAAAATTAAGAATGTCTACAAGTAGACACCCACAAACAGATGGTGCTTCCGAGATTATGAATAGGATGATCGAGAAATTTCTCCGTTGCTATTGATCGTATCATCAGGATGACTGGGATGAACTGCTTCTTTCTGCAGAATTTGCGCACAACTCGGCTGTGAGCGATGATCCGGGTATGTCACCATTTGAGCTTGATTTAGGATGGACACCTAAATCGCCATTGGACTTCTTGGCTAGCAGGCATACCTCTCCAAGTTTGGACTAATTTCGTGCCAAGCTCAAGGTTTCTCTTGAGGATGCGCAATTTGCCTCCAAAGTGGCAAAACCTCGGCAAGCTGCATATGCTTCAAGGCAATACAAGGTTCCAGATTATAAAGTCGGTTCAAACTATGGATGAATCGTTCGTTGTTTACGGATTTTTTTTCTAGGTCCCAGGATTCTAAAAAGATTGGTGCGCGCATATATGGGCCATTTTTGATTAAGGAGATAATTGGTAAGAATGCTGTTCGACTGGATCTCCCTGCTCATTTTAGAATCCATCCAGTGATTCATATCATTCATACCACACCACATTTGGAGCAGCCCGATGACATTGCTTTGCCCATTCCTCCTGCACCTGCACCGCTTTAACTGCCTGGTGGACCAGAACAGGAAGTTGAGGTTATATTGGATCACAAAAACGTTGGACGCGGTTTCAAGTTCCTGGTTTTGATGCGTGGTGTGCCACGTCATGAGGCGGAGTAGCAACCAACAAAGGACTTTGTTGACGTTACGGACGATGGGTCTGCTGTACTAACGGAAGCTTTCCAAAAGTGTATTCGGAAACACAATATACTCCCGCAGTATCATTGACGAGGACGTCAACAGTCCGGGGGAGGGAATAGTGTAACAATGTCTCTGTTACACCACTGTGTAACAGAGACATTGTTACAAATAAAACGATGACGTGGAGTCCCACGTCATCGTTTTATTTACGTAGTTATATTCTAGATAGTACAATTCTATAGTTACACCTCTACTTTCTAGTAAGTTCTACTGAGCTAACAAAGTATAGAATTTCTAGAGTAGAGCTACCGTACTGTCTATAAAAGGGGGGGGTCATCTGGATTCTTGTGGGAATCCAGGTACAATCCAAATACCCTTTGCCCCCAACTTTCTGAAACCATTTACCATCGCCTCTACTGTTCCTTTAGCAGCGCCCCGGCTGCATCCCTCTTTGTTTGACTCGGCCCCAAGGGCACCGAACACATGAATACCACCAGGAAGAAGCCTATATCATTCGTGTGGTAGACTAGACCGCAGTGCGTGTGTTTCGCACATTCAGCCATAGAGACAGCTGCGCCGCCAGATAGAGCACACTGGAAACGCGAGAAGTGACCTGTGGATAGGCAACGGTGACATCCAAAGCGATATCATTTCGTTGAAACACTGTACAGCGGATTTTCACTATCATTTAGTAAGCCTTACGCCTTACGAACTATCTCTGTCGCTGCGCTATTCATTCAAAGCTTTGTAAACCGCAAAACACAGCACCGACGCTATAATTGGCAATTCGGCACATGCAGAACTGTACTGTGCGCAGTTCTCAGAAAATACTGAATGCCTTGAACTGCACTGTACCGTACATTATGCTACGCTACTGTACTGAACTGTAAACTCGTAAATATTTTCCGTTCCATACGCGTTGACATGCAAATACGAAGACGGAATGACTCGTCGTCATCACATCCTCGGCAACGTTCTTGCCCGATACTGCAAGGAAGTTGGGATCGTCGTCCTCGTCGAACATCCGCTACTCACCAGGCTCCCAACTCATCTGGACATTCGGAGTTCCCCGCGCTACGAATGGACATTTACATACCCGCTGCATACGGGCTCCACAGTGCCGATATCGCTGTCGACGTTACTGTTGCCCACCCTCTGCACGCCGCCACATTTCGCCAAGTACGGTTACCGCAGGCGCTACCACCACATTCGCAGAGCGCGAGAAACATCGTCATTACAGCACTTACTGCAAACAACACGATATCCTCCCCTCCCCCATCGGGATTGATATCTATGGCGCCTTGGGCGACGACGGCAGGGTTTTTTTCCACCGCCTTGCTTCCTTCGCTGCTTCCCGTCGAGGTTCCTCCCCTCAACAGGAGCTTCGCGACTTCGTTACCCGTTTTGCGGCTAAACTCCAAATAATGCAGGCGCGAATGGTTTCTACCCGCCGCCGCATCCGCAGTTAATTTATGAATACCCTCCACACGCTTCTACGCAATATTATTCAACCCATAAAGATTTACCACCACGTTCCGTACATCATACGTAGCACTGTGTAGTTCATGTGCCGTACTATTGCGGCTACTGATAGGGTAAATCGCCGGGAGAAGAGATATTCAGAACCAACTACCCAAGAAGGAGGTGTTGCAAGCGACAAAAGTGATACCGTGGTATAGTTGAACGAATAAAAAGGAGTGTATATAGAAGAGAGTTGAAGGTCTACAAGCAAGTATGGAAGGGGCAGGGTCTATCACTGATGCTCTGTGAGCAGCGTAGGAAATGGTTTTCTTGGGTCTGAAGTTGACTCTCAACTCCCTACTACTCAGGACTTGGCTTGAAGTTGTCTGCCAACTTGCTTGACCTCCACAAGAGGAAGCAGTTTACTCAGCTTATATAGACTTTTGGCTACCCTAACGTCCGAACAAAACTCAGAAGTACCAGGAAATGCATACAAACAATTTGTGTGGATGATATACTCTAAACAAAGGATACTTAAGAAACTAAACATCAGTGAGGTCCTCTTATTTCCCATTCTCTAAATCAGATCCGAAAAACTCCTCGAAAATATCCATGCTGTCCAAGCAGTCCCACAAATATCTGCGAACGGCTTAAAGCTCTATATTCCCTCCTGAGAGATATCTAAACTACTAAAGATATCTCCATCCGGTTCCAGCGTCGGCACCACTTGTTCCATACTCTCCAGTCCCGGCCCCACCAGTCCAACACTTTCCATGCCCTCTGTTCCCTCACCACCTCGTCCTCGTCCTCGTCCTCATCACCCTCCTCTTCCTCTTCCTCCTCCTCCTCCTCCTCTTCCCCTCTTCCTCCTCTTCCTCCTCATCCTTCTTCTGATCTCGTACACTAGCTCAGGGGCTAACCATTCCTCGAAGGACTCCCTGCTCTCCTCCTCGACTCTCTCAGTCTCATCCTCACTTGCCTCCCTTGCCTCTTCTTCTATGAAGATGCGGCGAACGACCTCGATGATTTTCTTCTTAGATTGCCGCCGGATGTAGTCGTCGGCATCGGTTGGCCCGTAGGCGGCGAGACGGAGGCCATTGATGGGACGGGAAGGGCGGTTTTTGAAGATAGGGACAGAGGGGCGATTTGACTTCATATTTCTGGAAAAGAGGAGCAGGGTTGCGGATGTTGACAGAAACTGTAATCAGCTTATCAAATTGTTGGTGGTAGGAGTGATGCTTCAGCGACAATGCTATAGCACTTTAAATAGGGGCATGTCTTTGGTAATCATCATGGTTTTGGTCAAAAAAGGCGATACTGCGGCCTTGGATTTGCATGAATTCGGGGGCATCACAAAAATCTGCCTGATAAAATATCGGAACTAAATTTGGGAGGCGAAGTGACCACGAATTGAAAGGCGTCTCTTTGAAGGGGGAGGACCAAATATTCAAACATAAAATAGAAAATGGATCTGTGCAGTGAATTTGGATTCATAAAGGAAAAAGATATTCAGAATTTGTTTTGGGAAGACAAAGGTAGGACGATTGGTCAAGGACGGATTTGAAGATGCGAAGAGGCCTTTTTCGTTCCGACAACTACCTCAAACAGTTAGCCTCCAGCGTTTGACCAAGTTGTGTTTGCACAATCTGATGTGCTTTCGTGGTCCAGGGCCCCAAAGCACATGTACAGGCGTTTGTATAGACCTCCTAGCTGACCATAGGTGCATATATCCCTACCTTACAGTAGCGGTCAAAAAGATAAATATTTGAATATGAAATACAATACATACAGTAAAATTTTTTTAGTTATGAAACCGATTATCAGCTCGCTCATGCAACGACGAACTTCTGTCGCGATGAACCGACGACAACTCAACCGCTCCTGGCTCGGATAGATTTTCCCCTTTTGAGGGCCGCTAGCCCCCTTATTCCTGCTTGGTAAAGCCTTCTTCTTCTGCTTATGACACTACCGCCAAATGCACCACCCCAACATGTTCCTTGCGATCATCCCTCGACTTTGTACGAAGAGCCGGGCGAGGGTGGCGGCAGCAGCGTGGAATGCAGCGATGGCAAAAGCGGCAGCTTGAGCGGCTACTTGGACCGCCAAATGTCCCTGTGGTTCAAAGGGCCACCAAAGGTGACTTTATTCGTGTAGATTTGTCGCTTCTTCAGTGTTTGACGCGGAGGCTGCGGCGGGAACTGTGGCGAAGACCGCGGCGAGGATAGCTGCGAGGACTGCTGCGAGGATAGCTGCGATGATAGCTGCGAGGACTGCTGCGAGGACTGCTGCGAGGACTGCTGCGAGGACTGCTGCGAGGACTGCTGCGAGGACTGTCGCGGCGGCTGCAGCGGCGATAGAGCCTCCAGTCGATTTTTCAATGCCCTGGTCAACTCTTTGAACGCAGCACTGGCCGCCCAGGCTGCCGCGATTTCAGTCTCTAACTCTTTCATGCTGAATGTAGCTTGCTTGACCAGTGGTGACTTGTCTTTCACAGCCATGCTTCCCGATATTTCTACATTCTGATGCGCGCCTGGGGCGCCGTCCCTTCGACTATGCCCATTCGAAACTGACGGCTTCTTGCACTTGTTATATAATGTTGCACTTACTTGCAGCAGTTTGTAGAAACGCTGTATTAAACTAGTATTAAAGTCTCACGCGGTCTGCCCTGCTTGACTTTCAACCCTTTCCCGCCAAGTCGACTGGCCCTCGCACTGTGAAAATTGACCAAATATTTTAATCTCTATCCTGGTGTCCTACATAGGATAGAGATTAAAATATTTGGTCAATTTTCACACGCACAACCTCGCACTGGACGCCGACTCCTGCTGCCTTTAACACTTGGCGGTCAAATTCCTTCACCACAGTATTCTACCGGTTAGCCCATCCTAGGCCGTTTTGCGAAAATCCGCTGTAGTCACCTCGATTGTCGATGGGCCGAATGCACTCTGCGCATTGCAGCGACACAGCGTCGCGAACACGTGAACTCCCACGTGGGGTCGTTGCATCACTTACAACATCTTATCATAGGTTCGGCTGGATGCAGACGGACTTGCGGTGAGAAATGTTGCAGCAAGCGTCCCTAAGTATTCCTGGCGGCGGATTCTTTGCTGACCATTAGCTTTAGTATTCAGCGAAGGAATTGGAAACCTCTCCTCTTCGTCTTCTTTCCAGAATACCTTTTGTTGAATAGAATGAATTGATTTACCGCTTCGGTACCCGAGTCGGGTACAAGTTGACCTACTGAGTCAAACTAAATACTAACCGATCGGTAACGACTTGAACAAAAGTCTAAGGGAGCCACTACAATGATTCTAACTTACCCGTACGGATTAATTACTGCTGACGCAGTGAGAGCGACACTAGACCGTTCGGATAAGTGAGACGACAACAAAATACGAATAGACTGGCCCTTACCGGTGTTTTGTTGCCCCATTGTAATTCCGACACGGTGAAATAAAACAGAGAATACATGCACATATGCATATACCATTGAGGTTCCGGCTTCCCGTTCTCGGTAATTAGATTTTGGATGACTCAGACCTGAGTCATTCCGACACGCCCCTCGAGGGCCGAACAAAGCGGATTCCGATATGCAACCAAGCCGTTCTCGGTGTTGAAGCAGTGCATCTCCAATGATGATCTTGGTCAGAATGTCTGCTTTGTTTTCTGTCGACGGAGTGTAGTGTACTGTAACCGTTCGGTGAGATACAGCATCCTTGACGTAGTGATACCGGATACCAATGTGCTTGACCTTACGGAGTCCCTCTACATCTTCCGTCCATCGGATAGCACCCAGGTTGTCCTGGAAAAGCACAAAAGCTCTCCGTTGCGGACAATTCATTTCCTTTAGAACCGACCGGACCCAGACTACTTCACGCAGACAGGTGCTGAGGGCGTAAAACTCCGCTTCGGAAGTAGACAGTGTAGTTGCGGACTGCAACCTAGAACTCCACACAACAGGACCACCGTTGACGGTCAACAAAAAACCAGATCGGGAGCGACGATGAGAGTGATCGCGGGCCCAGTCCGCGTCACTCCAAGCCTTCAGCTTGACCTGTCCATCACCGTTCGGTAGAAAGATACCAATGTCCTGCGTACCGATAAGGTAGCGGACTACATGCTTGGCCATCTTCCAGTGCTTGACTTCCGGTGCGGACTGAAACTTACCCAACATTTGTACAGCTGTAGCAATGTCCGGTCGGGTTCGGGTAGCCAGAAAAAGTAGCAAACCTACGATTCTCTGATACGGTACGTTCTCCATTGCCCTTGTCTCCGTAGCGGTCAATATCCTCTACTCTTCGTATAGAGGGTGCGATAGCGGTAGCGGGGAAGGTGATGGATTTGCATCCTTCATTCCGGCGGCCTCGATGATCTTGCTGATGTACGGTTGCTGTGACAAGAAAGTACCGTCCGGAGTTTGTTGAACTTGCACACCAAGGAACTGCGTACACTCTCCGAGTTCGGAAGTCACGAATTGCTTCGACAGCTCCTTCTTCACATCAATACTGTACTTTCCGACCCGGTAATCAGAATGTCGTCCACATACACCAACAAGAACACCGTTTCGGAACCTCGAACGCCAATAAAGACAGTCGTTAGACTTTGACATTCTGAATCCGAGTCGGTGTAGTACCTTAGCAAGGGTCTTATACCACAGCTTAGGAGCTTGGCGTAGACCGTAAAGGGACTTCAGAAGTCTGACAATTTTCCGAACGGAGTTGAACGATGTCCCAGGGATGTGGGGAAGCCTGACCCAGACTTCTTCCGATTCGGACAGGGTGCGTACAGGAACGCCCCCTTAACATCAAGGTGTGTGTCTTCCAGCCCTTGGCTCCGGCTACTGCCAACAATATCCGAACGGACTCGATGCAGGCGACAGGAGCATACAGCTCGAACTCCAGAAAGTCTGCCTCATCTTGGAAGTTTCCCCTGGCCACTAATCGGCCTTTAAACCGTTTCGGATACCCTTTCTCATCTCTCTTCAACTTGAGGATGACTCCGGACGGAAGAATCTTAACTCCTGGTGGGGGACGGACTTCTCGTCCCATGTCCCGGCATCACGGAGGGTGCTGTACTCCTCGTTGATTGCCTCAATCCACTGCTTCCGCTCGGATGACTTGAGTGCCTCGGACAATTTGGGGTCGTCCGAGGTTGAGACGAACTTCGGCATGGCCTTATGACTGTACCTCACCGATCGGACAGGACGCAAACCGGGACGATTCGAACTTCTTGTTTCCGGTTCGGGTTCCTCTTCTCCCTCATCAGGGATGTGGGTGAGCATGTCTTCCGTGATCGGATGGCCAGGTCCCTCACTAGAGGAGGAGGATGACGATGAGGAACAATCTTCGTCCCCGTCGTTTTTGCCACCATCGCCCCCTGACCCACTTGGGTCAGTTACTGTAGTTTCCGATCCGGACAGCGGGATGTCGACATAATCTGAGTCAGAGTGGTCTTCTCCTTCGTCAGACGACAGTTGGACTTCCCCGCTACGGAGCAACTGTAAGCCAGGGAACTCATCCTCATACGCACAGACATGTTTTGTCCTGACAATTCCTGATGCGGTCAACACGAGGTAGACACCTCCACCGTCATGTCCCACACACAGGCCTTCCTCTAACCTTTGACTGAAGGTCGGTAGCCTTTCCGCGACGGGGTGATAGAGCATACGACAACCGAACGGCTTGATGTACTGTAGCTCGGTTGACTGATACCCGTACACGGAGTCAAAGGGAACTTTCCCTGTCTTGGAGTGCAGAACCATGTTCTTGCACGCGGTCACATGCCTGAGGGCATAATGCCAATACCCGCTCGGTAGATTTGCTTGCAACAGTGCAGCACGGGTCATTGACATGACAATTCCATGATACCGTTCGGACAGCCCATTTGATGCTGGGGTATAGCTTGTAGTCGTACTGACTTCAACCCCATCCGCCCGAAGAACGGCCTGTGCCCTTTGAAACTCCTTTCCGCCATCGGTGTGCAAGGACCGGACAACTGTGCCCGATTGCTTCTCGAATTTCTTGACGAACGAGAGCACGGCATCTGACGCTTCACCTTTCTTCCGGACGGGCACAGTGTGGACGTACCTGGAGTACTCGTCCACGATGGTGACAAAGTACTTATGTCCTCCCTCAGACGCCGTTCGGATTTTCCCCTTAGTGTCAGCGTGTAAATGACCAAGCGCTCTTGCGTTGGTCAGACTTCCTTGATACCGTTTACGGAACTTCGACTTGGTGCATACCACACAGCCTTTCGGTGTGGGGACCAACTTGGGAAGAATTCCGTCTCTGATGTGCCGCCTGATCTGCGGCAGAGTGAGGGCGTGGCCTAAACGGAGGTGCCACGCGTTTGCCGAATTGGTCTTTGTCGTATCCTTTTCCCCGGACGGTCCTGTACTCGACTGCTGGACGGGGATTACAGGTTCTTCTTGAACGACTTCCCGATCGGTCTCATCAGGGGATTCAAATTCCCCTTCACTTTCCGTGTCGGTGCACTCACTTTCGTCATCCGACAAAAGTTCGGGAGTACTGTCCCCTTCTTCGGACGGTTCTTTCTCCGAAACTTCTACTTCCGCACGGTTTGATTGGGCACTGTACTCCCTGGCAATAGCCATTGACGCGCGGACTTGATCCTGATCCAGTGCTGTAAGGTCAACCGGAACGGATTCCTGACGGTCAGAGATGTAGAACAACCCATCTCGACCTTGCTTTGCATACCCGATAACGGAGTTACCGTCCTCGGTGTCAATCAACAACGCCATCCCTGGCATGAACAACACGTTGATTCCCTTCTTAACGAGGGCCGGGACGGATAGCAGACTCATTGCAGTGTCCGTAGCGACCAACGTATCCGACAGTGACACCCGAACGGGACCTTCTTCACTGTACCAAGTTACCGGTCGGACTCCTTTCTCATCTGCAATTACAGTCGAATCATCTGCCAGTGCGATGGAGACGTCGCAATCCGTTCGGTTTTCCACACGGTCCGCAAACGGTGTCATGTGCGACGTCGTTCCGGAGTCCAACATCATCTGGTCAGTCCTCCGTTTCGGTTTGGCCATAGCAGAGCGCTGCTTGGACTTCTTCTTGGTCCTACTGCTCCGTTTCGGTTTCTTGTCCTCGACGGGTTCATCCTCCGAGGCGGAGCTTTCGTCTTCTTTAGACGGCTTCTTGCCACCTTTGCGGCGGCCGAGTCGGTTGTTTGGGTTGTGTGGGTTGTCCCAACAATCCGCTCTCTTGTGTCCCGGACGGTTGCAAAAGGTGCACTTCAACTTGGCTACCTTTGCCGTTTGGCCTTTCTCCGAATCGGACTTGAGAGCTTTCCACTCCTCGATGAGCCTTCCCGCAACGGACTCCCACGTTATGTCCTTCTCGGCTAACGTCTTGATAGCGGCCGTGACGGGTGCAAGCTCAGGGACCCCTACAGAGGCCACGAGAATACCGACGGTGAGAGTGTCGTCGAGCTTGGCATCCATGTTGCGGAGCTCCTCGACGATGCCAGCCATCTTGTCGATGTGCTTGGCCATGTCTGACTTCAGACTCTTGTACCGAACGGAAACCAACTCGGAGATCTTGGTAATCTTGGAGGCAGTTGACGTAGACCGATAACGGGCATCAAGCTTCTTCAGCATCTCCTTAGGTTTCCCTATCACGGTACGGACGACACGCAGGGCGTGATCACTGAGGGCGCCAACAACAATGTTGCTGGCCTGACGCTGACGCTCAGCGAACTTTGCTTGAGCGTCTGTATTTCCCGATACGGTAGAGGTAGACAGTACCTCATCGAGATCCTTGGCCGAGCACGCGGCCTCCACACGGATTCTCCACAAACCGTAATCGGACTTGTCATCAAGAGGACGAATACGGAGCTTCTCTTGATCTGACATACTGTACGACGACCGAAACGGACAACTAAGCGGTGTTAAGATACGAAATGCAGGGCTAGACAGTAGACCTGGGCCCATAACCTGTTGAATAGAATGAATTGATTTACCGCTTCGGTACCCGAGTCGGGTACAAGTTGACCAACTGAGTCAAACTAAATACTAACCGATCGGTAACGACTTGAACAAAAGTCTAAGGGAGCCACTACAATGATTCTAACTTACCGTACGGATTAATTACTGCTGACGCAGTGAGAGCGACACTAGACCGTTCGGATAAGTGAGACGACAACAAAATACGAATAGACTGGCCCTTACCGGTGTTTTGTTGCCCCATTGTAATTCCGACACGGTGAAATAAAACAGAGAATACATGCACATATGCATATACCATTGAGGTTCCGGCTTCCCGTTCTCGGTAATTAGATTTTGGATGACTCAGACCTGAGTCATTCCGACACCTTTGCTGCAGGCTTGCACCGGGCCCGATACCAAATGCTGTGTGCATATCATGGCTTTTTGCCAGACTCCCGCTGTCAGTGTTTCCGAGAGGCCACCCTGCCAGTCGGAGGATCTTGGGTGGAGTCGTCGATCTACTATGGTCTCCTGCAGATTCTGTATACTCATTTGGAAATCGTCACCCCCTGGCACATTTTACGGCTGCCAAAACTTCAAACAGTAGTGCAGCCTTAAAATTCCGACATGAAACTTAGCTGTCCATGCCAGCAGTCCCGAAATATAAGAGCAAACTAGACCAGGTGGCTATCAGCGTGTGCACAGCTTTGTGCACGGTGCTGGGCTACGCCAGGACCGTCCGGGCATCTGACCTGTTCTACGTGCGAGGCGCCCGCCTTGCAATGCGCTTCGTGGCCACTGCTCTCGAATTTCCCTTCCAGCCGCTCCATCTTCAATTGTAACTTCAAAAGTCGCTTTCCTACTCTCTCGGACACTTGCAGCCCGAGGCCCTTGCAATGGGACCTGATAGACCATAATATTTCCTATTCAGGTCATCCGCAAGCTCTAGGAAGAGGAGGTACGGAGACCACTACCCCGACCTGCCCGCCACTCCGACAGCTCCATCCGACTTAGCGGGATGCGTAATTCTCTCTTCAATCCATGTGCCTACGCTAGGTTCACCGCCCATTCATCCAGAGCCATTCATGTCTCTCCTATTCTCCACCTGAAGTGCGATGTGTCGATTGCCAGCAAGCTGTGCTGTTTTGTGATATTCCGCGACATCGTCCCCGTACTCAATCCATGCCTTCTGATTCCCTTCGTCTAGATACGAGATGGCTACGTTCAACCCATGCATCTGAGCAAGCGTTTTCCTTAATTCAGCGAAGGTTATGTCTCCCACGCGCAATGAGTTCGTGGATACTCCCTAATCCACCTTGACGCCTTTTTCATGTCCCTGCCTAGCTGGGCAGTTTTGCAAAGCATGTACCATTAGAGAATGCGTCATGTTACCATTGGCCGTATTTTGCCCCCACTCCCCCACTTGTAGATTTTGGAGGCACTCCGCGTTTACCACGCGGAGGGACGCCTCGCGTAGCCAGCGCTTTCTCTGCACCATGAAATTGCTCGTCAGCTTTGGCTTTCTTGAAGTGGCGGACATGGGCCTTGCTGTCAGCCTCTGCAGTCTCGTCACCCCGCACCCTTTTCCTGGTGATCATGTTGCGGCCCAGAGTCTCGTCCGCGGGTATAGTTTTCCTAGCTCTGCCTTCCACTTCTCCCATGACCCGACAACCGGGCGGGCACAACCGATGCCACCGCTTTCTTTTTCCGGGGAGTTGGTTATTCTGACTCTGCTCCACCCCCCTTTTCACTACTGAAAAGGCACCGTGTGGCGCTTGCTACAGCACCATTCTCCGCTCGGAGTACCTGCTACTACAAAGCTTGCACAAAGTCCGTGCTCCGTCTGGACCATCCATCATTGCTGGCCTGACGGACTCAGCAACTTTGCAGTTTCGAGGCCCACGCTCATGGCCTTTTGCCCAACTTGAGACTTTGTTTTTCCAAGTGATTTAAGGTTGCAAGTGTCCATCGACGGAGGGCTCACGAGCTCCCTGCATTATTTCACAACAGGCCTCAAGAGATTCCTTCGCTGTCCCAACTCTCCCATATGGTGGACCCAATATGTCTACCAGCGAGCGAAGCACGTTTGAAAATCACTGATACTTTCTCGGAATGGACATCTTGATACAACTGCAGCTGACAGTTGCGATATTTGTAGTGACACTGACCACACAACATGTTCAGACCGTCGGGGCCAGTCCTGAATTGCGTCGTGTTAGCTGCGCTACAGGTTGGGACTTTGCAGCGTTTCAAGCAAACAAGGATAAGTTTTAAATCCGTGACGTGTGAAAATTGGAAAAATATTTTACGAGTATTGGAAAACTATTTAATTGGTTTTGCATATTGAATGCAGTGATGAAAAATTGTGGAACAACGTAGAACAATTTTTTATCAGAGGTCAACATTTTTTATTTATTCTGAATTACCGAAAATAATTTTATCAATTTGTCACTAGCCCATTTGTATAATGCATTACACGTGAAGCAATTCTTATGTCTTTCAGTTGGCTTTTATATTCTGCAGTTATAATTACTGGAATTATATTGCCAATAAATTATTATTTGGATTAATGCTCACCGGGATAACTATTCTGTAGTTATTATTGAGCATGAAATTGGTCTACAATAATTATTATACTGCTGGAATAATCTTTGTAGCTTTCTACTCTGATCTGTGGTATGAATAGTCTTAGACCGTTAGAAAGTTTTATCAAGCCTCGAGCCATCGAACTATCACCATCGATCAATAAATATTGGTTCTCTTTTTATTATTATTCTCAGTCCTATTCAGGTAAATTAATATTCATTTATTTCGAATTATGTATTTTGGATCTACGCAAATCATTTAATTTTTACATGGCGGCCGTGCAAAGACTGCTCTCCCATGAGCCTGAAGTTCCTTCGGTCACAGGAAAGATATCGCGAGAGGAGAACGACCCTGCGTTACAAACAGCTCTGTTCCCAGACGTACCCACTTTTTAGACTACATGAGCGCCGAAGGCGATCATGCTTCGACCTACACCTTGGGATGCATTGCCACTACCCGATACAACTTTCTACGGAATCTCCTAATGACCGACATGTTCCGCCCTGCCGGCCCAGCTCACAGACAGGAGGTCCAAGGCCTCGTGTCGGGTACCGATCTTCGCCCCGCAGACATTCTTGTTCAATAAGAACCAGATCCTACTGATACGCTCGATGCACCGTGGAAAGTCGCCTGCTATGTCACCATTCGATACCTTTTAGCCCAGTCCTACCTGAAACAAGCCGCACTCTGTAGGGCAGCTGACTCTGCCTATATCGACAAGCGGAAGACCTTGGATCGCTCAGTGAGAGCTGCGTTTAACCTTACCTCGGACTCAACCTTTCCAAACCTTGGTTTTCTTTTGGTTCCCCTCGGTTCGGCGCCTCCGCCGCAGGTGAATCCGTGGCCTCCGAGACGCAACGGAAGAGCTGCTTCCTGGCGGATCGCAGCTGTCATCGGCACGTTGTTTGCCTGCGGGTGATATTGCATCTGTGCTTGGTCAAATCTCATTGCAAGGACGCTTGTTGCACCCGGCGCTGCTAGCTGCTTGCATACCGAAGCTCAAACACGGTGAAGGTGGAGCCGGCACTGTAAAGTAAACTGTACATATCGTACAGTATTCGTTTTCTTGTACAAGCACTGTATGCTGTACATTCGAGACACTGTACATCGGGCACACTGCACATCGGGCACACTATAGATTGGTTACACTGTACAGTAAATTGGGCACACTGCACATCGGGCACACTGTACTATAAATTCGGCACCATGCACTGTACATCTGGCACACAGTATACTTACAGTGCCGAGACCTGCCCCCTTTTTGAGATTCAGCCTGGATCGATGCCATCGGATGGCATGGGCTGTAAGCGACAAGCGGTTGACGCGACTTGTCGAGAGACTTGTGGACGTGAGTGGGGACTGGAGCATGCATGCTGCAGATACCTATAACCAACGATATGTTGGTAAATTGGCTCAATGCAAGTCTCCGCCCAAACTAAGGCACCAGGCCATGGTAGTAACGAGAGGTTTCGATACGGTGGTCACTCTAGTCTCTCGTCTAGTCACAGACCAGCAAAAGGCTTCTAGAGAATCTTTTCGCGAGGTAAGGGAGCTAAGGAGGACGCTGCAGCCTCCTTTGGAGCATCGAAAGGCTCAGATCAAGTGCTTCTATTGCAACAAGCTAGGGCATGGCGCGAGATTGTCGTAAGAAAATGCACAACTACGTCAACAATCCAGATTGAACCCTCAGGCAGAGGAAGGGAGCGGAGGTCTGAGGCCCCGCCATAGAATTAAGCATCGAGTCGAATACATCGAAGGAAGACAGGTATGGGGATGCATGTTTCTGTAGCGAAGCAATTTTGCCACATGGCTCGGATGAGGAGGAAGTAGCGGTGTAAATCAAGACTTTCGACGAACATATCATAGTATAGCTGGATAGAGCCCAACTTTCCATTAGTTTAATCATGCCTGGATCCAACAGAATAAAGGTGAATTCTTTCAAGGTCGGGTGACAGAAGCGGAGTCCGTCGATTGGTCTGCAATCAAGGTCACCGGCACCGGAAGGCTCAATTCACCTTTGGGACAGACGTTGACAGAGCCAGTAAGGCTGATGAGGACGCTTCGAGATGAGGTCCTATTGGAAGAAGGTTTTGGCGGTCTACAGGGCTCCTTCTCGACCTGAAACAGAACATAGGGTCTATCCAGTTCGGCGCAATGAGAGTACAGGGATCGCTCAGCACTAGGAAAAGGTCACCCGAGACCCGGACCAACGAGGAGGTGTACGCTGTAATTGAGGATTCGGATGTGGACAAGGAGATTTCGGAGATGTATCTTAGCTCTTTTTTAAGAAGGAAGTCAAGGTAGAAGCCTTACGCAACCTCCTTTGGGATCGAAGAGAAATCTTCAAAGGTTTGGGGAGAATCCGTTTTATTCAACATAAGATAAACCTCTTACCAGGTCTCGAACCAATATGTGAGCCAATGAGGCGAGGCTCGCCCAAATAAGAAAGATAGGATAAGTCGGCCATGAAGAAGCCACTGTAACTAGGAGTCCTGGAACCGGCCGTATCCCCATGGGTAACTCACATGTCTTCGTCAAGAAAAAAGACGGAGGGGTCCGAGTCATAACGGACTTTCGGAAACTCAATGCGGTTCCAATTACTGACTCATACCCCATGGAAAACATGAAGGAAATCCTGGGTTAGCTGGCCTTGAAGAAGGAATACTCCGTATTTGACCTCGAAGATGGGGTTTTTGAAGTCAAATCACACCCAGATTCCAAGAAACTGACTGCAGTTCGGACTGTTGTGGGACTCTTACAATATATTTGGTTACCAATGGCAACAAATAACGATCTAGGAACATTTCAGCCCGCCGTCAACAATATTCTGGGAGACCGTAAAGGAAAGATGTTCTGGCTTTAATGGACGTCACTAGCGTCGGTACCATCGGAGAAGACGAGCACTTGGAATCTCTGGCAACTGACTTGGGCAAGCTGCTTTTAGCCGGAGTCCCTCTCAAGCTATCCAAGTGTGTGTTTTGAATCCGTAGTGCAGAAGTTCTTGGGCATCGAGTAGATCAAGACGGACTGAAACCATTTTATCGTCACGCAGAGGCTATAAGTAAACTTGTGGAGCCCGCTTCTGGCGATTATCTCATGAGATTCCTATGATTAATGATCTACTTTACAGACTTTGTGGGCTATTTTGGTGATACTGCAGCACCTTATATGAGGCGCTCAAGGGAACTTGATTTTCCATGAAAACAAGACACGGGAAGCGCTTCATAATCCAAGATTGGAAAAAACACAGGTCCGACGAGACGCGTGGAAAAAGCTGAAGAACAACTTAGCAACCCATTCATATTAGCTCCATCAAAAAGAGGAGCATGCAAAAGAATCATGACGGATGCGACCTCATATAGCCTCTAGTGTGCGGTTACAGAAGAATGAAAGCGGAAATGGCAACCAGTATCATTCACTAGTCGGATCCTCCAGAAAGTCGAACGAAATTATGCACCATCAGAGGGAGAATGCTCAGCAGTAGTGCACGTGCTTCTCAAGTGGAGGCATTACCTGCACGGGGAGAAGATTGTTATCGTCATTGACTATTTGTGATTCAAATGGTTGTTAAGTCTCAAAGACCCTCGACAAAAGTTAGCAAGATGGGTACTGGAAATACAGGACTATGACTTCACTGTCGAGCACGGCGACGGACCAGAACTTGCCGTACCAGACACCTTGAGTAGTGATGCCGTCAAAAAGCCGCTCTGCAAATTATGCTACTGTGAAATGTCAAGAGCCAGCTTGGGAATAGCAAAAGACATAGCAGAGCAAGAAAGTGTGGCAGCTGTTCTCGCAAAGGGAGAGGGTCGCAGCGCTGATTCTAATGGAGATGAGAGAAGCCCCTAAGCATCAATACCTTCAGAAAAGCCTAGCGCTGAGTGTATGGTTCTCGAACAAAGGAGGGAGTTTGGAAACGTGTATCTGTTCGCCAAAAACAGGAAAAGTTTTCTAGTCGATGATGCTGGCTTAATCCGTTACTGTGGAAGGTATGAGCTGCAAGTAGTAGTATCAAGGTCCGTGGTGTACACCGTACTTAACTGGGTACATGGATCAGCCCTCACCATGCACTACAGGCTGAGGAAGACGTTAGCCAGGTTGTTGCCAAGATTTTGGTGGAAGCAAGTGGCCCAAGACGCCGCGACCCACATCAAGAACTTCTTACCGTGCGCGATAGCAGAAGAAAGAAACCTGGGAATGAAGCTCAACTAGAGGTTGTTCATCCAGGAAGCAAGCTCAAGACGGTAGCATTTGATTTCCAAACGATCATACCTCGCCCCGAGAAGGTAAACCGTAAAGTTTTAGCGAGGATGGACGTATTCACACGTTCTGTGAGGGCACGAGCCATCGGGATGAAAGTGCCAAAACAATTGCGCAGGTGCTGATTGAAGATTGATCTCGATTTGCAGACCAACGGAGCATCTCTAGTCCGACGGAGGTCCAAAATTAACGGATGATTTGATGACAAACCTAACTCGGCAGTAAGGAATTGGACGTATGCATACCTATCCCTTACATACACAAGCCAACGGGACAGTTGAACGTTGGAACCGAACATTGGTGAAAGACATAGCCAGTTTCGTCCCCTTAGGTCAAAACGGCTGGGATGAACAAGTGGCCTTAGCGTGTTATAGATACAACACACGAGTGTGTGCAGCACCAGGTATGACTCCGTTCAAATAAATGTTCCAAATTGAAGCATTTAAAGCCTAGGGACAATTTTACGCGGCCTATTTCCAAGAAGAACCAGAGAATCTGTCACAAAGACTACAAAAGTTACACATAAACCTCCTACAGAAGATAAAGAGAGCCAGAGGTCGACTAAAAAAGGAGCATGACAAGCGGGGTAACCCAAAAAACTTCAATATCGGAAAAAAGTTCTATTATGGTCAGTAGAGCTCAATAAATCCGAAAGGAAGAAGTTTATCAAGCCTTGGATCGGACCCTATGTCATCAAAGAACGCTTTGAGAATGTGGCGTACCTCGTAGAATCTGAAATAGGACAGAATGTGGCACGCGTACATGCAAATCGCCCGCGAAAGATCAGCGATAAGCTACTCGAGAGTGGCGACTCGAAAGATGGAATGTTTCCAGACATATTGAGAATGGTCGATAAGATATCCGACGCGGAAATGAGTACTGACGAAGAAACTGGAGAATAGATAAGGTATCCAAAAGTTAAATTAAGCGGTCGATCATCAGCTCAGTGAACATCTGAGACCCATTTGTCTGGGGCGGTAGTAAAACTATACGACATCCGCCGAAACCAGGACAGTATAGCTGGTGGAATCGACATAATAGAATCACAACTTGGCACGGAAGACCTGGACTTCCACGGAGCAGTCGGACTACAGGCCTTACAGACCCTTTAGGTAGGTCCTGGTTTCATCTCTACCCCAAGTCTTAGGCGAACCAAGACAATTCCAGGTACCCTCACATAACTACAAGAGTCCCTAGGTGGCGAACACCCGGCCCCCACACATGACTCGCTGTGTAAGGCGTGATTTCAACTGTCGGCCACATCTGTGCACGCACGAGACGGGTTAAAGTAATCCTGACGAGGCGTTCCAAGGAGGCTACTGGCGGAAAGCCGGATTCACCTTTAAAACCAAGCCGGTCTCTTGCAGGAAGTTGCGCGGCTATATCGGTAGTAACCATAGGCAGTTCGCCATGAAACCCCGTCCACGATACTCGCCCGCTTGGCATCACCGTTATCCGCCCCGTAGGACCGGTCGAATCAGCAAGACAGCAAGTACCGCTTATGGGTCAAGTCGCCAGACTCGCGTCCACAACAAATCTTTCGACAAGTCGCTTCAACCGCTCGTCGCTTACGGGCCCCGCGATCCTATGGCATCAGGCTAGTTTGAATCTCAAAAAGGGGGCAGGTCTCGGCACTGTAAGCATACAGTGCCCGATGTACAGTGTGCCCAATGTACTGTAAGTATAACCAGTGTACAGTGTGCCGAATGTACAGTACACAGTGCACGGTACAAGGAAATGTATACTGTACGAAATGTACAGCATGCAGTAGTGTACAGTGCCGGCTCCATCGTGTTTGTGTTAAAACGGATCGGTGTCGTGCCTTCGCGCACTCTTCCGTCGGCCCTCAGCGGCCTGATATTTATTGACCGTCAGCGGTCACACTCCGTCCGGCCAGAGTACTGCACAGTAACACGGCGGCTGCAACCCTTATGGACAGCTGTCCCAGAACCCGCGGATACTAAGGTTATCAATAATTGCAGTAGCCTACAGTACAGCCTACACTATACTGTACAGTACAGTAGCCCGCGCTACGAATGGACATTTACATACCCGCTGCATACGGGCTTCACAGTACCGATATCGCTGTCGACGTTACTGTTGCCCACCCCTCTGCACGCCGCCACATTTCGCCAAGTACGGTTACCGCAGGCACTGCCGCAACACTCACAGAGCGCGAGAAACATCGTCATTACGGCACTTACTGCAACCAAAACGATATCCTCCTCTCCCCCGTCGGGATTGATATCGATGGCGCCTTGGGCGATGACGGCAGGGGTTTTTTCCGCCGCCTTGCTTCCTTCGCTGCTTCCCGTCGCGGTTCCCCCCTCAACAGGAGCTCCGCGACTTCGTTACCCGTTTTGCATTTAGTCTCCAAGTAATACAGGTGCGACAGGTTTCTACCCGCCGCCCGCATCCGTAGTTAATTTATGAATACCCTCCGCACGCTTCTGTGCGACATCGTACAACCAATAAAGATTTACCACCACCACAGTGGCCACGCCATTTTATGGTCCCTTCAACCAGACCCAGCTTGCCCCTCCTGGGCCATTACCGTACATTGCTAGCGCCACACACAAGCGGTCTCCAACATGTGTGTCGGCATGCAAGGAGCAAACACCGCCGGATTATCTTCCCTCTCTCCCATTTCGCTCAGTTAGCTATGATGTATTTTGGAAGATGGACTACACCCACAGCCATCCCCCGCTGCAAACTATGGAGGTGGCAATCAATTAGCTAACGAGTTCCGGGGCCACCCCCGTCTACAAGTCTCGGAATTCTGAGAGTTTTTTCTTATCCTCCAGTCTCAAAACAAGTGAGCAATTCATCAGCTTCCCCTGGTGAAGACGACAGGTCCGCGAGTGACCTAGGCGTGACTATCCCGCCTGAGGTCGAATCCTCTGATGGTGGCTCAGCGAAGAAGTCGGCTGAAGGCTTTGGGGACTTTAGGCTTTCCAACTTCTGGAGGCGAATTAGCACAGCCCAGAGCGAGTCTGGTGGCACAGATGGATCGAACGCTACAGCGGAAAGCGGAACTTCCCAAACCCGTGAAGAAGTTGAATCCTCAAATTCGGGTTTGGCTGCCCTCTGTGATGGAGAACCCATCGAACAAGAGGAAACTACTGAAAGTTCAAACAGTGAAGTCCTGCGTGACGAAGAGGAATCAAGTGAAGAGACCGGTAGTCCCATGAGTGTGTCCACCGAGGAGGAACTCACATCATCAGACAACGCTCACTCATATGCGGGTGATAGTGATCGGATTCCGGTTCAAATGAATACGTAGTTTCGAAGTATAGGGGGAAAAGGTTTGGGTGTTTTACTCTTGGCAGATATATCCGATCTATCCCATGGTTTTCCAGACAACCACAATCGACTCAAAAAGGGTATAGCGACACAGTAATGGGGAAGGAACTACGCTCCCTAAAATGCTACCTTCAGGCCAGCCATCAAGCAGACCGCATTGGACATGGCGGCTGCTGCGGCGTGCCTTTGCATCAAACCCCCCGAACCTTTCCGTACGTCTCCAGTGCCCTAAGTATAGTGACGGTGACTCAGTGAATGAGGACGAGACAGTCGAAGAATTCGATGATCAGGACAGTGAGGAACACGTCATCCATGAGTTTGCTAATGATGGCGGCCGCAAAACAATCGGTTTTCCGATTGCTCTCCACCCGGACGTCACCGAAGACCAGGTTCATGACGATGTCATCAGCACCCCTGTGGCAGAGTTCTATACGAGATCTGATGGAGATAACGACAGCAATCCAAGCTCAAGGAATATTGGCGCTGACAGCACAGACGATAATGCGCCAAATCCGACGCTATCCTCTGAAGATTCTGAGGACTATTCAAATGGTACCTCTGCTGATTCGGTTTCTTGCGATGACAGCGCAGACGACATGGAGTCTCATTCGATTCTATGTGATGAAAATTCTAGTCGCTTCTCGAGGGATCCTTCTACTCGTTCTGCTCAGATTCCTCCGTGTTATCCTCCGTGGAGTCGGACAAAGATTTGAGTGGAGAATTTTCGGAGTCCACGGTCGGCGTCGGTGAACCGTCTTCCTTAAAGGCTGAGGGCGAAATATGAGGCTATGACATCCAGAGCAAGGAATCAGCTGGTAGGAGAGCTTCCCTAATAGACACAGTCTTCAACACTGCCAAGGCAATCACCAAGCGATTCTCTGCACGGCAGGAGACCGTTTCAGGGCACGAATCAGAAAACAGCGAAATTGATCCCGAGGACATTGAAACAGCGAGCGAACACTCTAAAGATATTATCTACGTCAAGGATCATACAAGCTGTTCCAGTCGAGGCCCGTATAATACTGAGTCTTATACCAAGATGCATGGTAGGGAATTCGAGACCGCCGCTGCTTTGGTACATTTAGGTGTTGATGACGACGAAGATGTAACGCAAAGTACACCACCAAAGAAATTGGAGCACCCATTGAGAAAATGACGTTTCCTGCAATCAGTGGGACATGTGGTAATTCGGAAGCGAATAGCGAGAATGAAGCTATTGATTCTGATAATGATGACGAAGAGCCGAGCACTAGACCCTCTGAGCTTGAGTGTCCCGAAAGAGAAGAGGAAGTGGGCACCAAGGTTGCGGAAGGCGCTAAGGGAAAGTTGGAATCAAACCCTGTGGACGCAACTGCGGATCTGATTTGGAACGTGTCAATCCAAGAAACCTCCGACAAAACTGAGAGAGCTTTGGCAAAAAGTTTGCCCAAAACTGACGCACCAAAGCCCCAGGATTCAAGGCTCCGCATTGATGACATTCCAATTGATAACCTCTGGAACATAACAGTAGTTGAGCTGCGGAAAATGCTTCGCAAACGAGGCATGGTTTCCACTGGAAATAAGCTGGACTTGGTGGAAAGATTGGAAACCTTGCCTTTGGGACTTCGGTACCATGATAATGGTTATATTATAGCCAAACACACCACATTACTCAAGGCCATCGAAGTTTTGCCTTCCCTAGAAGCCGAACGTCTTGAGCTTCATCTTGTCATCCCGAAATACAAGATCTGGTGGCCCACAGCCCCCGTCGCCGAAGTCCAAGCTGCTTACCCATCCGACATGTGGCAGGAACACTGCGAAGGGGCTACCATCTTAAACGCTCCAGTAGTTCTAAAGCACTCATGATAAATCACACCCTGGACGATGTCCACAACCTCGAACCTCTTGTCAATGCCATCATGGAGCTAGAAGACTGGCAAGTTTCGTTCCAATCACTTCGAAACTGTTTTGGGGTCTACGCTGACTCTGAAGTTCAAACTCCCTCTCGTACCAAACTGTAAACTCCCAATAACATCTACGTGCACAGCCTCCGGGCGACTGGACTGAAAAATGCTGCAACTTTCCCACCGCTCATCCGTCTGCAGCCGGCCGAACCGATGATGAGATGTAGCCAGTGATGCGACGCCGCCATCTGGGAGTTCACGTGTTGACAACACTGTGTCGCTGCGAGCGCGGGGTGCAACAGGCCCATCGACAACCGAGGTGTACAACAGTGGATTTTCGCGAAAAGGCCTGGGATGGACTAGCCGACAGGATACCGTGGTGAAGGAATTTGACTTCCAAGTGTTAAAGGCAGCAGGAGTCGGCGTCCGGTATGAGGTTGAATGTGGGGGCCAGACGGCTTGGCGTGAAGGGTTGAAAGTCAAGCAGGGCAGACCGTGGAGGCTTTTATACTAGTTTGATACAGCGGTTCTACAAACCAATTCAAGTAAATGCAAAATTATCTAACAAGTGCAAGAAGATGTCAGTTTCGAATGGGCATTGATGTGCGCAAATTCGCACACGGATGAGGACCATAATTGTATACAGTATTGGAATGGGAAGATATTTTTACAGTTTTTGAATTTGCAAGATATCAGTAATGCAATAGCAATCGAAGAAGAAGAAGCATAGGTGTGGAAGACAAGGTGCCGCTGGTCAAGCAAGCTACACGCAGCGTAAAGGAGTAAGATACCGCAATCGCGGCAGCCTGGGCGGCCAGTGCTGCGTTCAAAGAGCTGACCAGGGCATCGGAAATCGACAGGAGACGCTATCGCCGCTACAGCCGCCGCCACCGTCCTCGCTGCAGCCCTCGCCGCAGCCGCTGTGTCAAGCTTCGAAGAAGCGACGCCATATCTAGGCGATATTGTCGCTTTTGGGTCCCCCCTGAAATAAAGGAATCCTTGCGGTCCAAGTAGTCACTCAAGCCGCGCTTTTGCCATCGCGCATTCAACGAAGCTGCCGTCACACTCCCCCGGCTCGTCGCACATCGTCGAAAGCTGATAGCGAGGCAGCTGTTGGGGTGGGTGCAGTTTGCGGTAGTTTTGTTAGTCCAAATGTTTGTCAGTACTGTATGTTTTGTATTTCGTATTCTAATATTTCTTTTTGACTGCTACTGTAAGGTAGCGAATATATGGCCCTAGGGCCACCTATGAAGTCTATATAAACGCCTGTGTCTCCGTGGTCCTGGACCATAGAGGACATCAGATTGTGAAAACACAATTTGGTCAACCGCTTGTGGCTAACTGTCTGAGGTAGCCGCAGCAGTACAGTTCTGTAGTACAGTACTGTACTTTTCATGGACTCGTTTGTTGTTGGAATTTCATTCGCAACAAAACCCTAATGGTCATTCACACCTTTACATAATAATCAAGATATAATAACATACGTACTGTAGATACCTTCGTCCTCTCCAACTTTCCGCACTCGCTTCTTTGGTGGACCTCATCTGTTAGCCACCGCCACCGGAATGCTCATGCGGAAAAATCAGGTGCCTCACTTCGCGCAAACACCTCATCTGAAGAAGTTTGTTAAAGCAAGTGAGAACGAGTGCCGCCCACTTCTCGCTCTCATCGTAGTCCGTCTGACCAAGGTGCTCCATGCTCTTCTTGATGAGATTCCTTGCTGCCTGCACTTCTTCCCGACTGTACTCCTAGTTTTCTTCGCCATCACAATCGGAAAGCGAGGAAGTCATGTGTCCAACTTGCGGGGTACTCGACGGTACGAATTGATGGATACTGGACGGCCCAGCATCCGTCAAGCTGAGCCGTCTAGCATCCGTCAAGCTCGGCCGTCCAGGATCCGTCAACTCGTATCGTCGAGCACCCCGCAAGTTGGACCCATGACTTCCTCGCTTTCCGATTGTGATGGCGAAGAAAAATCGGAGTACAGTCGGGAAGAAGTGCAGGCAGCAAGGGAGCTCATCAAGAAGAGCATGGAGCACCTTGGTCAGACGGACTACGATGAGAGCGAGAAGTGGGCGGCACTCGTTCTCACTTGCTTTAACAAACTTCTTCAGATGAGGTGTTTGCGCGAAGTGAGGCACCTGATTTTTCCGCATGAGCATTCCGGTGGCGGTGGCTAAAAGATGGGGTCCACCAAGGTGTTTTACTCTTGGAAGTTATATCCAAGGGGGTTAATGAAGGTAACATTCAGGAAATCAATCTTGCCATGGGATCCCACGGCTTGAATGTCTCGGCACTGACGATGTCCAACTCGTGGCCTGGGCTTTACCACAGGGTGGCGGACGGCTTTGGAAGATCGGCCGCCAATCACCGAACTTGAGCGTCATGACAAGCGATGCGGCATCTGCCGTACTGACAGGTGGTCCCTATGAATATCAACATTCACAGGGCATGAGGGCCTGGGGCACGGTGTGTCCGGTGCAAACGACGGGAATTGTCTCTTGAATTGGCACCAAACAGAAAACCCCCTGGTGGGGATGTGTGTCTGCAGACTGGGTACCGGCGTGCATTAAATCAGTCTCTTGCTCCTGTAGAGCAATCTGTGCTGGAAATCGTACGCGACCGCCCCTGCGTGGATCAGCTCACCGTCAAGCTTCGACTGCTCGAAGCAGTCCAGGTGAAGAAGTTCGACGTGGTTGGGGACATCCGCAAGAAATAGCTGACTATGGTTAAAAGTTCCTTCCCCATTACGCTGTAGGTATACCCTTTTTGAGTCGATTGCGGTTGTCTGGAAAACCATGGGATAGGTCGGAAATATCTTCCAACAGTAAAACACCCAAACGTTCCCCCGTTAGAAGGATCGCCAGCGCAAAATATTGAGAAGGCACAATACCGGCTCAGGAGATTGCTGGACACATCAAGTAACGAAGCAGCGAAGAGTTGGCACTCAACGAAACTGGAACAATCAGATATACTCCTTCGACGCCTTGCATACGCTGAAGAAATCACAACGCAATCCGTGGATGCACATGAGAAGTCCGTTGATCGCAGCTAGCTACATATAGGTCGGCGACTACTCCCGTTCAACCTGGTACACCGCAAGGAAACGTCATCCTGGAAGATGCTGAAGACCAGACCCAGCAGCAGGCGCCGCAAGCGCCAGCTCGCCAACAATGAGTCAAAAAATTCACAAATGCAGTTAAAATTGCCCACATTCAGTATGCATGGGGTATAAAATAGCTAAGCAGAAGTCAAGAAACTCGCCTCCTAAGTGCACGTGCTGGGTGCATGTGAGATCTTGCTACGAGTGGCAGATGATACGAGCGGCAAGGTCTCACACAGACCCATCACATACACTTCGCCTTCATCTTGTCTATGTCTTCGGACGCTCGTCGCCTGTCGAGTCGCGCCCGCCTTGGATCCAAGCGGCCAGCTAGCTTGATCTGAAAGAGCAGAGACGGCATGACTCGCCGGCATTACGTCCTTCGCAACGCTCTCGTCCGCTTCTGTAAGAAAGTCGGCATCGCTGCACTCGTGGAATATCGCAACTGTCAGCTGCAGCTGTATCAAGATGTCCATTCCGAGAAAGTATCAGTAATTTTCAAACGTGCTTCGCTCGCTGGTAGACATGTGGGTTCCACCATACGGGAGAGTTGGACAGCGAAGGAATCTCTGAGGCCTGTTGTGGAAATAATGCGGAGCTCGTGAGCCCTCCGTCGATGGACACTTGCAACCTTAAATCACTTGGAAAAACAAAGTCTCAAGTTGGGCAAAAGGCCATGAGCGTGGGCCTCGAAACTGCAAAGTTGCTGAGTCCGTCAGGCCAGCAATGATGGATGGTCCAGACGGAGCACGGACTTTGTGCAAGCTTTGTAGTAGCAGTACTCCGAGCGGAGAATGGTGCTGTAGCAAGCGCCACACGGTGCCTTTTCAGTAGTGAAAGGGGGGTGGAGCAGAGTCAGAATAACCAACTCCCCGGAAAAAGAAAGCGGTGGCATCGGTTGTGCCCGCCCGGTTGTCGGGTCATGGGGAGAAGTGGAAGGCAGAGCTAGGAAAACTATACCCGCGGACGAGACTCTGGGCCGCAACAAGATCACACGGAAAAGGGTGCGAGGTGACGAGACTGCAGAGGCTGACAGCAGGGCCCATGTCCGCCACTTCAAGAAAGCCAAAGCTGACGTGCAATTTCATGGTGCAGAGAAAAGCGCTGGCTACGCGAGGCGTCCCTCGGCGCGGTAAACGCCAAGTGCCTCCAAAATCTAATCAAGTGGGGGAGTGGGGGCAAAATACGGCCAATGGTAACATGACGCATTCTATAATGGTACATGCTTTGCAAAACTGCCCAGCTAGCCAGGGACATAAAAAAGAAGTCAAGGTGGATTTCCGAGTATCCACGAACTCATTGCGTGTGGGAGTCATAACCTTTGCTGAATTAAGGAAAACGCTTGCTCAGATGATTAGGTTGAACGAGCGAGACGTAGCCATCTCGTATCTACATGAAGGGAATCAGAAGACATGGATTGAGTACGGGACGATGTCGCGTAATATCACAAAACAGCACAGTTTGCTGGCAATCGACACATACCACTTCGGGTGGAGAATAGTAGGACATGAATGGCGCTGGATGAATGGCGGTGAACCTAGCGTAGGCACATAGATTGAAGAGAGAATTACGCCTCCCGCTAAGTCGGATGGAGCTGTCGGAGTGGCGGGCAGGTCGGGGTAGTGCTCTCCGTACCTCCTCTTCCTAGAGCTTGCGGATGACTGAATAGGAAATATTATGGTCTATCAGGTCCCATTGCAGGGCCTCGGGCTGCAAGTGTCCGAGAGAGTAGGAAAGCGCTTTTGAAGTACAATTGAAGATGGAGCGGCTGGAGGGAAATTCGAGTGCAGTTGAGAAGCGCATTGCAAGGCGGGCGCCTCGCACGTAGAACAGGTCAGATGCCCGGACGATCCTGGCGTAGCCCAGCACCGTGCACAAAGCTGTGCACATGCTGATAGCCATCTGTCTAGTTTGCTCTTATATTTCGGGACTGCTGGCATGGACAGCTAAGTTTCATGTCGGAATTTAAGGCTGCACTACTGTTTGAAGTTTTGGCAGCCGTAAAATGTGCCGGGGGGTGACGATTTCCAAATGAGTATACAGAATCTGCAGGAGACCATAGTAGATCGACGACTCCACCCAAGCTCCTCCGACTGGCAGGGTGGCCTCTCGGAAACACTGACAGCGGGGAGTCTGGCAAAAAGCCAGGATATGCACACAGCATTTGGTATCGGGCCCGGTGCAAGCCTGCAGCAAAGGTATTCTGGAAAGAAGACGAAGAGGAGAGGTTTCCAATCCGTTGGCTGAATTCTAAAGCTGATGGTCAGCAAAGAATCCGCGCCAGGAATTCTTAGGGACGCCTGCTGCAACATTTCTCACCGCACATCCGTCTGCATTCAGCCGAACCTATGATAAGATGTGGTCAGTGATGCGAGGCCCCCACCTGGGCGTTCACGTGTTTGACGACACTGTGTCGCTGCAATGCGCGGAGTGCAAGAGGCCCATCGACAATCGAGGTGACCACAGCGGATTTTCGCAAAACGGCCTGGGATGGACTAGCCGACAGGATACCGTGGTGAAGGAATTTGACTTCCAATTGTTAAAGGCAGCAGGAGTCGTCGACCGGTATGGGGTTGTGCGAGGGCCAGTCGACTTGGCGGGAAAGGGTTGGAAGTCAAGCAGGGCAGACCGTGTGAGGCTTTTATACTAGTTTAATAAAGCGTTTCTACAAACTGCTGCAAGTAAGTGCAACATTATATAACAAGTGCAAGAAGCCGTCAGTTTCGAATGGGCATAGTCGAAGGGACGGCGCCTCAGGCGCGCATCAGAATGTAGAAATATCGGAGAGGCATGGCTGTGGAAGACAAGTCACCACTGGTCAAGCAAGCTACATTCAGCCTGAAAGAGTTAGAGACTTAAATCGCGGCAGCTTGCGCGGCCAGTGCTGCGTTCAAAGAGCTGACCAGGGCATTGAAAAATCGACTGGAGGCTCAATAGCCGCTGCAGCCACCGCCACAGTCCTCGAAGCAGTCCTCGCAGCAGTTCTAGCAGCTATCCTCGCCACGGTCTTCGCCACAGTTCCCGCCGCAGCCTCCACGTCAAACACTGAAGAAGCGACATATCTACACTAATGAAGTCACCTTTGGTGGTCCTTTGAACCACAGGGACATTTGGCGGTCCAATTAGCCGCTCAAGCTGCCGCTTTTGCCATCGCCGCATTCAACGCAGCTGCCGCCACACTCGCCCGGCTCGTCACATAATGTTGAAAGGTGATAGCAAGGCACCTGTTGGGGTGGGTGCATTTAGCGGTAGTTTTGTCAGTCCAAACGTTGGTACTGTATGTTTTGTATTTCGTATTCAAATATTTATCTTTTTGACCGCTACTGTAAGGTAGCGGATATATGCCCTAGGGCCAGTTACAGTAGGAGGTCTACAGTATTTAATCGCTGTCGGTCTGCTCCGCCGCTCGGCCGACATCGCACCCGTCTTAGATCTAAGTGGTCAACACGCGTTGACCTGCAAATACGAAGACGGAATGACTCGTCGTCATCACATCCTCCGCAACGTTCTTGCCCGATACTGCAAGGAAGTTGGGATCGTCGCCCTCGTCGAACATCCGGTCCTCTACCAGGTTCCCAACCCATCTGGGCATTCGGAGCCCCCCGCGCTGCGAATGGACATTTACATTCTCGCTGCATACGGGCTTCACAGTGCCGATATCGCCGTGGACGTTACTGTTGCCCACCCCTCTGCACGCCGCCACATTTCGCCAAGTACGGTTACCGCAGGCGCTGCCGCAACATTCGCAGAGCGCGAGAAACATCGTCATTACGGCACTTAGTGCAAACAACACGATATCCTCCTCTCCCCCGTCGGGATTGATATCTATGGCGCCTTGGGCGACGACGGCAGGGTTTTTTCCACCGCCTTGCTTCCTTCGCTGCTTCCCGTCGCGGTTCCTCCCCTCAACAGGAGCTCCGCGACTTCGTTACACGTTTTGCGGCTAGTCTCCAAATAATGCAGGCGCAACAGGTTTCTACCCGTCGCCCGCATCCGCAGTTAATTTATGAATACCCTCCGCAGGCTTCTGTGCGACATTGTACAACCAATAAAGATTTACTACTACCACATTTAAACGCCTGTGCTTCCGGCCCTGGACCGTAGAAGACATCAGATTGTGAAAACACAACTTGGTCAAACGCTTGAGGCTAACTGTTTGAAGTAGCCGCAAAAGTACGGCACATGGACTACTGTACGCAGTGGTACTGTACGTAGGATGTATGGAACAGAAAATCTTTAGAAGTTTGCAGTTCAGTACAGTAGCGTAGCATAATGTACTAAACCTATTCACGGTCCGGTAACGGCCCGTATGATAAAAAAGGCCCCTATTGGGCTTTACTGCATAATTTTCAGAAAAACTGAGATTAAACCTCCTTTTTTCATACAGAAGCGGGCCGGACTGAGTTTAGCGACACATTGCAAGAACCAAGTTGAACAACTCGTTTGCTACGAAAGAAGAGACGCTAGGGCTCGAAGTGTACACTGGACAGAAATATGTTCCCCTTATTGCAGGACCGAACCGCACTACGCAGTACCTGTAACATTTCATGACATCTGCATGATATTAGAATAAAGATCCGAATATTCTCTAAACTCAGGAAAGAGTTCGGTCATGACCGTTTGAATATTATGAAACTTTGCAACCAACGGCTTTGGGAAAATATGCGTATCACTATAAAATGTTTTCCACAGGGTGACAGATAAACCTTCATTTTTATCCACAATGCCCGCCAATCTATCGCAGCACTTTTTCAAATACTCTTAATTCTGCCACAAAGGCTGAAAGTCCAACAAACACAGCACAATTTATCTCCCAAAACGCAAATCGTAGATCCTTAACTAAGGCAGTACATAATTGGGATTCGGGTACCACAAAGAAGTGCTGCAATGCCTGAATCGATGTACATTAAGAGAAATTCTAGTCAATTGACTTCATCTACTAGACTTTAGTGAGCTACACATTTTTAATCCTCTTCGTAATGCAGACGCGACTTTGGATCCTTCCTGAGCAATTGCACTATTATGATTGTTAGAGGATGTCTGTATTGAGCATTGAATCCTTATGCGAAGCTCTTATCATTGTAGATGTGACTACTATATAGTCTCGCAGTCCAGGGAGGGAGGGGGAATTTTTTGTTGTCCAAACTCAATACTAACTCTTTAAAAATGTCCCGTCGTTTCGCTGAAGAACTTATTGACAAAATTGCACTTCTCATGGCAGCTTTTTTGGAGTAAAATTCTTAAGTAAGTCCTTAACAGCAAGGTTAACAACACTGGCTAGGCAACGTGCGTGTTGCACATCATTGATTTTGCTTCTGTGTGAATCGAAGGCATCTCTCCAATATGGTCACTCCAGCAACGACATCACTCATTATCGGTTGTGATGATATTTTTGTGCGTCCCCCACTTGTCGATAATTTCTTCTAGACAGGTAGCGAAAGCTTCGGCGGTGTGGGGCGCGTTAAATCTAACACACCCAAAGACAAGGCTTTTTAGAGTCCAGCTGAATAAAATGACTAGTAACACATAAGTACCCCTTTCGGAACTCCCAGCGTCAGCAGCTAGAGCAACTTTTTATTTTGAATTTTTCAAGGCGTTTTAAACATGAACCATCATTTATTTTTTCTCCTGAATAACGTCACATCAAATAGTGGTTCGGGAAAGCACGTGTACATCGGGATGATAAGATATTTCCTTTGAACGTCTTCGTTTCAACAACAGAAAATGGTTGCGTGCTTGAGATTATCCACTTAATGAGTTTCTTAGCTAATCGAAAGTTCTTTTCCATTTGAGGTGTGGGATTTTTTTTAATGATACCTCCCAAGTAGTCCTGGTTTGAAGTGGAACAAAGATACCCATGCATTTTTGCGTGCCTCATCAGCGTGCTTGTTGGGCTATTGATACTGAACGTTTTCGTAAACATAGTACACAATTTATCAGTCCGTCTACAGATCGTTTCGTGTAGTACTCCCAAACATCACTTGTAGGTTTGCGTTTCTTCCGTGCCGCAGCATCCTGTGAGTCGGATTGTTGAAGAGTGGTGCTTCATTCGCTATGTCGGAGATCCGGTTCTCAAAATGTGGTTTAGATGTATAAAAAAGGAGAAATGGGTAAGAAGGGTTTTCAATGGAGATAAGGTTGACTAGTAGGCAAGGGGGATGCTTAATGGATAGTTGAATACGGCGCAGTAGAAGAAGGAGGTGTTAATTAAATATTTAAATCTTTATTTGTTGTACGAATGACCTCAGTTTACCAGCGATACAAGTTGGGGACTGAGGAGATAAATGAAATCTCTGTACGATGAAGTGCAGATTTCTCTCGCGCTACCTATCTCTGCCCCGATATGTATCGTTTTCAAGTTTCACAAGAGGAGTTGGGACGAAAGATGGCTGAGAGAGTTATATCTTCAGCAGTCTCCCAAGCAGTTTATAGCACTTCTATTCTACTTTCATGATCGGCAATTTTGGTCTTCTACATGATGAACCTATTACATATGTCACCACGGACGTCCGAAACATCACAAAGTTCTTTTGTGACTGCGACGTCCTGATCACAGTTGATCTGCAGCATCAAAATTACTTCAGTGACTACGGATGTCCTAATCACAGTACAATAATGACATGTAAGTAGTTCCAATTTCCAACGCACGTACTCTCATAATTCAAGTAATCTAATTAAGGCACCATTCCATCCTCTAACGTTGCGCTTGGTGCAGCACCGACAGCCTCTTCGCGAAGATGATAGTAAGATGCGTAAGATTATTATGGGAGTTCATGAAGGTTCCAGGTAGTATCCTGGTCAGTGATTCAACGTAGTTGAGTTCTGACGGAATGTACTAAACTGTTACCTTCCACTTTGGACGAATACTTGACAAATATGTATCGAATATACAACATATTTCACATTTCGTAGACCCTGAACATCGTTCGTCCATGTGATGCTGCCAAGATTGTCCTGGAAAATTGTAACAGCATATCCATGGGAATCCAAGTTATTCATAAAGCTGTTAAATCTACTTCACTTCTTGACGCATTCGAAGAGAGCATAAAAATATGCTTCGCAAGTTGAGAAAGCTACAGACTGCTTCAGTTTCGACATCAAACCACTTGTTCCGGCAACACAATATTTCCATTCCTGTCCGTGAAGTCTACTGCCCTTCTCTCGACCCCAGTCTGCATTTGACCACACCTGAATGATCGTTCCCTTTGGCTTTGGAATCGACAGACCGTAGTGTGAAGACCGCTGCAAATACCGGATGACATTTTTCATGGCTTTCCAGTACATAGGCAAGGGACATACATGAAATTTCCCAAGCATTGATACCGCGGTTGAGATGTCTGGCCTTGTACGCGTCGCGAGAAAAATTAATTTTCCTAAGATCCCTGGGTACGGTACAGTTTTCATTTCAAGGATTCATCCTCATTCGAAGTACGGCAAGCTTCATACAGGGAATGAAATATAGGTAAGGGGGTCCTAACGGGTTTGCATGTTTCCGTTTTGGCCTCAATAAATATTTTCCGTATTAAAGCTCTTTGTGAGAGAATTATTTCTGTATCGTTATCTTCGATGCAAACGCCAAGAAATTGTGTTCCCCTTCCAAGGTCCTTCAGAGAAAAGGAATTTCTAAGTCCTTTTTGGTTCTGGAACGAGTTCTGGATTTCCAAAGATAACATCACCAAGATTAATTTTACGCCTAAGAAATAAGCAGTCGGATACAGATACAGTTGCCACAAGGGAATAGCATTGCATTGCTTTGAGACTGGATAGGTGCTGAAATTTCCGCGAGCAACAAGTCTGACCTTGAATCGATGAGGTTTGCCGTGTTTATCGCGCTTCACTCATAGTATTATTCCCGCTGGAAGTGGTCTGCTGGTCAGCTTTGTTGCTCGTTCATAAGTTTGTGCCTGCACGATAGTTTTTAGTTCTTTGTGAACTGCCTTTTTCCAGTGTTCCCACTCTTTTGATCGCAGAGCGGTTGCTAGTGTCGGCTTATCAACAGTTGATATTGACTTCGGAAGGCATACAGTTTCTTTTTAACGAGAACGTAGATTGTATCTGTGGTGGGGTTCTACCAAAAAAGGTGCGTTCGCATAAAATTGCTCATTGTGATACTGTGTTCCATCATATGTGGATGGATGATCCGGGTAATGCGTCGTAGAGCTCCAGTTATCCGTCTGTCCATCGGTTCTTCAACATTTCCAGTTGCGTCCACAAATTCCCTTCAAGATCTTCTTCTGTTTCAATTAAACCGTTGGTAATTTTTTCCACTTCATGTTCTTCATCGGACGATCCTTCAGAAATGACCAGAAAATTGTCTTCTATACCTTGTGAGTCACAGGCGCTGTTAGATGAAAATTTGAGTGCCCATGTATGAATTCTCATGGAACTTGACGTGTTTGGACTTTTGAATTCCGGCAGAGGTTAATATTGTGTAGATACCTCCAGCTATATGTCATAAATTCAATCCATTTTGCATTATTATGAACATCTTGCCATTCTGTTTCCGTATGGTCTTTGGAAATTCCAAGGAGACCAAGCATCTGAAAGGCCTTATATGCTTGGCATGAGATGGAGATACACCCTTTAAACTGCGTATGGTGATCGCTTAGTTACTGAATGTGGTACAATATTTTTGCAATCAACAATGTGCTGCAAGGCGTAATCCCAGTACTTCACGGGAAGCTTTGATTGTTTCAGGCACACAAGAATAGCAGGTATGAGTACATATTGCGTCCTCTCGATCAGTTCATTAGAGGAATGCGTGTAGGATGTTGTTGTGTAAATCTCGATCCCTAGTTCCTTCATTCTTGAGCGAATGCGATTTAGCTGTTTCCCATCATCGGTTTGTAGAGACGTTACTCTGTGTCACGTTTGCCGTTCTATTCATGCATTCCTGGACCGCAAAATAAGCTTCTCTTTTGGTCTTGAGGCACTTTGCAAACACAAAGCTAGTGTACTCGTCTATGACTGCATAGAAGTATTTGAATCCATGGGTAGACAAAGGCTGAATCTTTCCCACTACATCGGCATGCAGTGCTCCTGGACGCTTAGCTTTAGAGAGCTTTCCAGAGTACGATCGCTTGAACTTGGACTTTTCACAAGGATCACAGTCACTGCGATTGAGTGTGGGGTTTGGAAGAGTTCCTTCGACGATAAGCTGCCTAAATCCTTTCTTGGAACACAAGTGTCGTAGTCGTTTATGCCAAATCTCAGTGGGTTCCATATCGTTTTCTTATCATTGCTGACTGTTTGTAGCTCTGTAGTGAGTCCTTTGTCAGAACCACTGGTAAGTTCGATTGTGTTGTCAAAGTCAATTTCTTCAGAGAGATCTTCGTGTCTTCCTCATCATCTTCGGGACTATGTGATGCAGAAATCTCTTCGTTTTACAGCGCCTCTGATTCTAAATCAGAGATATCCGTACCTGTGTCTCAATACGAAAAGGAGCTCGAATCACTACTGCTGCTATCGCTGATTTGGCCGAGGAATTCATTGATCTTAGCCATCGTGATCCTGTCTTCTTAAAACTGAAGAAGCTGGTCGTTTTTGTTCCAGTATAATAAAGACCGTCCGAGCTCTTATGAGCGATTGCAACCGACCTTAATTTATGTGCTTCATCGAATTTTACTGCTTTTTTCTTCGTATAGAGCACAAAATTATTTCTCGGTTAATGCTGGGACTGAGAGAAAGTTCATCGCTAGACTTTCCGCACCCATCGTGTCGCTGAGTAGAACTTCGGTTTTCTCACCACTCGCCATCCCTAACACTCTTTCGGTTCCTCTTCAGATGGCATGAACAACAGATTCGTCACCTAAAGCAATGGGAACGAAGCAATCTTTGACGTCATGTAGGGTTTCTTCGAAAGGTGTCATATGCGAGGTAGTAACAAAATCGCGCATCATACGTTCTGGATCATCGACCTGTGCTGACATAACTGGGGCAATAGCCGCGCGAACTTTGGGTTCCTTCTCCTATTGTGGATTGTTTTATGAGAGGTCCCCTTTGTATCGTTTCCACTGCTGCCTTTTGCACCGGGTTTACTCTTCTCATTTACGTAATGGAGCCTGTTCTCAGGATTCTTTGGATTGAGCCAACATTTTTCTATGTTATGGCCGTTTCTGCTGCACATTTAGCAGAAGTACTTGGAGGTGTGCACACGTTCGAGGCATTTGTATTTCGCCTTCACGGATTGTTGTCCCTCAATCAGTCGGGCTGATACTGCATCCCAGGTAGCAGCTTCCGTATGTTAATGTTTTCAAAGCCGCTGTTATTGGGATAAGCTTGCTGGCGTCAATTGATGCCATGAGAATTACAATGGCTAGTTCTCTTGGAATCCTGTGTGTGTCCATTGCTTCCAGATTCTGGAGAATTCCTTTCTTCTTTTCGATGTGTTTCCCCATGTCTAGTTTGATACTGTTTAATAGCAATGCAATCAGCTCCGTCTTTTTTGCTATTATAGAGGCGGCAGTCTTTGAGTCAAAGCGCTCTCCAAGCTTCTTGAGCATTACATACAGATTGTTTATATCATTGCGAACAACTCGTAGAGCCTGATTGGATAATGCGGACACAATGATTCCATGAACTTTCTTTTGTCCCGCAATAAATTGAGTCCTATGAAGTTCATCCTCAAATGAACAAACGTCATGTTCAAGTCATCGTTCATCGCGGTGACTCAATTTTACCTGATTTGCGAGTGCCTTCTTGCATTCTTCGAAGGCGAGTTGTTCTTTTTCTGACCATCCAGATGAGACTAGATTGATTCGGGCGACGGAAACAGACGTCCGCCTTCCTGCTAGGTCATAAACTCGTTGCATAAAGTTATGTAATGGCCCAATCAAGTCAGAGAAGTTGGGTATGCCGGTCTTCACCCATTGCAGCGCACAAAGAAACTGCTGCAAATGTGCACCATTTGTCGGAGGTTCCATTGCGACAAGAGCGTCGAGGCGTCTTGGATCGTACTTGATCCCATCCGATGAAATCAACCTTCCGCACCAACGGATAGAGGTGGAAAACAGAACACATTTTGCTGGGTGCAAGCGCAGGGAGTGATTCAAACAGATTTTAAAAAACCGTTAGACCAGTGTTAGAAGGCGCTGATTGTATCACTGTGCAAAAGGACGTCGAACCATCGGAGTAAGTGTTGGCTAAATCATCGGGGATGATTTTGGCCAGAGAGGACTGCATATGGGTCGCGAAATTAGTTGTACCGTGTAAGACCCGGGTGGGAGTGTAGATTCCGATGGAGTTATGAATGATTGAGTCTGTTAGGATTCATCGGCGAGTGGTAGCTGCCAATATCCATGCGAAAAATCGAACGTGGGGTAAAAATTCGAGCCCGCGAGTTCGAAATCTCTTCCTTGAGGTTCTGCATTGGAAATTGGTGCCGAACTGTATACTTGTTAATTGGCCGCAGGTCTACTGTAAAGAGAAACTTCGCCGGGCCAGGTTTGGGATCTAAGAGTGGAGCAGGCGCCCAAAGAGAAGTCGGGTTTGGATATGCCATGCCACCGCTGACTAGAGAGAAAACGAAATTGTCCAGGAACTCTTTTGTTCTCGGGAGTTGTTACGCAAACGGACTCTAATTGGTTTTGCGTCGGGAGTGAGCTTAATAATCAACGCAGTCACTTTAGCAGCTCAGCCAGATGATAGAGACGTCCTGACCACGTTAGAGTGCTGTTTCACTATTTTTAAAGTCTCGATAAAGGTTCACCAGATAAAGTCTTCTTTTCTGCACCTGCAACAATTCAGCTATGGCTGCTTGAATGTCTCCATGTTGCTCTGAATCGACTATTCTAGCAGGGAGGGATCCGAAAACGGGTCCGTTTCCATACAAGCCTTGTAGAGTTGACGGTTTGCCGCGGGTTGTTTTGTCTTGTTTCATCTGAATTCTCAGACATGCGATTCAATCTTGCTTAAATAACGCGGTTCAAGTAACCCCATCGTCAGAGGCAGTCGGATTTCCGACATGGGAGCAGTCGGCCCCATCTAACAGGGATCTGTTGCTTTCCAGCAATGTTGTGGTATCCACTCTCAGATGTTCTAGGATAGGGGACCTATAAGTAATTCCTCGCAGGCCAGATCATCATCAGCAACGAGGTACGTTATGTTGACAAGCGCCAATTGCCCGGAAGAAAGGTGTTAGTATGGTTCGAGGGGAGGTCCAAGTTCTCGAAAATTAGAATACTTCTGCTTGGTTACCTTTTTGGAGGGCAACCTTAAGACGTACAGGTTTGATCTTACGCAGCTTCCCTATTCCGATGAGTGCAGCACGTTCAGCTAGTTTAGGCGACACTGAACTGTCGTCACTGCCGTCGTCACAACGCCCGAAGTCTCCATTGATGCCATGCCGTCTGAGACGATAATGGGGCATGAGGGAGAATCGAGTTTAGTTTTACTGAAAGCCTCATCCTTGATACGGCCGGCGGATCCACTCGCCTCACCGTCCTGTTTTTTCTTATTCCGGCGGGCTACAATTTATGCCTTCATGTTTCCTTTTTCTTCGTCCGTCGCGCGAGGACAGTCGTTGATCCAATGTCGAATCCCTTCGATCGCGCAGGCTGGGAACGGGCAGGATGGGAGCGTGCCATGTTCTGAAGCTGCACCTGGTTTTTCACCGGTTTTCTTGTTATTTCCATTTGTTCTAGGGTTTCTTCCCGGGCCGTTTCTTGTAATGCCCTATTTTCTGGGCGTTTTTGCCGTTGTCTTTATTTGGCCCTGTATTTAGTAGCTCGAAGGCGCCATATAGCTTGAAAGCGTGGTTCATAAAACCTCTGAAGCCCTTTTTAACTCTGCATAGGCGAAATCCAGATCGGACTCAAACCTTTCACGTAATGATTTCGGTTTGATTGTGGACAGAACATGTGATACAGCAGTACTCTGGTTGTCCTTGACGATCCAGCTTAGTCCATTACGGCGTAAAATGGACATATAAAACGAAAAGGGATTCCATTCTAGATTTTGCAGAACGATCTGCCATAGACATATTGAGCTCCTTGCCAATGATGGCATCTAGGGTAGATACCGTAATGTACTGCTTACTTGCCTCTGCTTTACCTTGTAGGTACTCACACAGAGTCTCATCAGATAAACTTGCAACATCAGTAGCATTGGGAATAAAGCCAAGGTCTACACAAGACTCTGGCCATTCGGGGTCTACGCAGAATTTCAAATTAACTGCCCATATGGGCTCGACTGATGTAGAATTCTCTGCTGCTAGTTGACGGGCACGAGCTGATACTTCTTTCTTGTAGTGTTCATATTGGAGTAAAAAGGTACGGATTGACCCGGCATCTATGTTGACCAAACAGGGATGGTCAACGGACGTAGACACGAACGTAGGCGGCGAAGACTGGATCGAAATATGCTCCAGTCCAGCTAGGTTATTCGGTACTGTCATGAACGGATTGGGCAACGATACAGCCCAGATGACAGCACTGTACTTCAACTTCAATGCGAAGTGATCACTGTGCGAAGCTGAGAGTTTTGCGCGTTTTTGTTACGTTGTAGACCGATGATTCCTTTTTCTTTTATGGTATCGACTATGCAAAGTCAACTATTTATACTACCGTCAATGCCTCTTACTCTCGCACGTGCGAGATTTTTTCAACTACTCTCAATCACCGAGAGTCACCGTAATGCAACACGTTGCGAGAGGCACAACGTAATTATCATTTGATATGGTGGAGAACTGTCAACTGTCACCAGTTTGGTTACTTGGCAAGAAGCGTACGGGTTCCGAATCTCGATGCAGCAATCCCTTGCTACACAATCCCAGTATCTGTTCTGGACGGATGGCACCCGGATGCATACGCGTTCTTCTCGGAGTTGCCGGGAAACGGTGCCATGAGGGCAATGAAGAGCTTCTCGAGAGCCAAAATGGTCTTCATGTATAGACACGCAGCGCAAGCTGTACTGTCTAATGCCGCATGCCTCCTCGCCTGCCTTAAACCGTCGATGTAGCCACAGGGTCTTGTAGGTGCAGAACCGTTTCTGTTTTCTCCTTTCCTTTTCTCCAAACTCCGTTTAGATTTCCCCCACTGAAAGTGTCACACGAACGTAAACTACCCTATCATCCCGCCCTCTACAGAACCTAAGCCAAGTAGTGACCGAGGCGGGAGCGCATGTTCTGGAGGGCTCGTCGGAGTAGGCCGGGCTGCGTGCGACAGACGTTTCGAAAATAAACAGCTGTTGGGCATGGCTAGAGGCGGCGGAGGGATTCTTTGAGCATATCACGGCTCTGATGGATTCGGTTCTGGAGGGAAGCCGAGACATCTGCAGCGGAGACGTGGTTACTTGAGGCGATCTTGGCCCATGATTTCCTTGTCTTCGCTGGTTTTTTGGGTGTCTTGTGTGGTTCCTCGGAGCTTATTGGGTTCTAGTTGGTGTGAATGTTTCAACTTTGGTAAAGGTTCCGATGGACGTTCTGTATCCATATGCTGTCGCGCAACGTCTGTATCTAGGATCGGGGCACTTGGGCATCTTGGTTGATTGTTGTGTGAGGGGGTCGCGCTCTCAAGTACCTTGATGGTACAATGTGCGTGTCTCAGAAAGGAGACGAGGTTGTCTTGTGTGCGTTGCATTTCTTGGATCGGATATATCCTCCAAGAGTAAAACACCCAAACCTTTCCCCTTTCTTGGATTTTGTACAGCATTTCGTTCCATTCAGCGATGGGGAGAAAGACCTCTGCGCAGTGTGCTTCGTTGCCGCTGGTGCTTGGAGGCGGTGTACTTGGGGATCCGGTTGTTTCAGTCCCAGGCCCTGCATCAGTATCGCGGCCCCATTGTCTAGCGCCATCGGCACGTTCGACGTCGGAGATAGAGAGATTGATCTGCTAAAAATTGGATCAGTAGTACCGCTGTTGTTTCGCACTATCGCAGGGTATCGGGATTACGGTACTGCTATCCTATCCTGCGCAACAGCATTAGCGCTAATATTCAGCAGGACCCGATTCTTGCCGCGTTGCCGAGCGGTTAGGGAATGAGAAGTGCACTGCAAATCGAGTGGAGTGGATGCGGTAGTTAAATTATGGACGCGTCGGAGCGTTGTTTCAAGTATGATATGGAAAGGTGATGAGTGAAGAGATGTGTTTGTACCGATTATGGATGACTACCGATGCGTGGCCGATACTGCGCGTAAAGGTACGGCACGGCTGTGGTTGGTGATGCGTCAGTTTCGCGGGGCCTGTCGAGTGGAGCAGTTGCTGCGACGATCGCGCACATAGTTGGCTGGAAGGGTGTTAATGTGAGTTTTGATTTGGGTAAGTGGTGGAATTGCCTGACGATTACGGCCGTTCTGAGGCAGACAAAATGCTGGTGTGGATTGGGTTAGATTACGGGACAAGGCCTGCGATACTTACTCTACGTAGATTGCAATATCATGAGTAATTTGGTAAACAGTTTACTGTACTGTATATCAAATCTTTTCTTTTGGAATATGCGTTGGTTTTTTTGTAAAACGGGGGAATTTTGGGTTATTTTAATGCATGGAAGATGTGGTCGGTTATATCCACGCGGCTAATGCGTTATGTGGGATAAGTCGTCGCTGATGGGTAGCACTACAGTACATGACCTTCCTTACAAAGCCGGCTCAATGCCGGCGAGCAAGCATGCTGCGTTGGACATGACGGCCGCAGCAGCGTTGAAATACTGTACAGCGGATTGTCACTACATATCCTTTATTCCGAAGGATATCGCTTTGGATGTCACCGTTGCCCATCCACAGGTCACTTCTCGCGTTTCCCAGGGTGCCGTATCTGGCGGCCAGCTGCCTCTATGGCTGAACGTGCGAAACACACGCACTACGGTCTAGTCTGCCACGCGAATGATGTACGGCTTCTTCC
>NADL03000734.1:0-59220 GCA_002205965.3 Kappaphycus alvarezii | reverse complement strand
ATTCTTAAAATGTAAAAGATTAGAACGAAGCCGTCAAAACGCTAGAAAACTGGCTGGACGCCAGCCAGTAAGTAATCAGGTGAAAGTGGTTTTTCCGAATTGCGCATCGGGCAAAATGGAGTCTCAGAGAAAAGCAGCTCCTTGATTTTTCGTGTTTTTAAGTTATGCGTAAAATCCTTCTCGAATTTGAATGTCCTTTAAGTGGGGTAAAATGTGGTCTGGTTTAGTATTTGAAAGATATGGTGTGTTGTTGCTCGGAATATCCTACAGGGCGACCACTAATCTGAAAATTGGAAAATATTTCGACGAGCAAGCGACGTACGAATTTGATCACCTTTTCTTTCGTTTCTTTTGTCGGTGTAGGTATTCATCACGGTCAGTTGGTCCGAAAGGGAGTAGGGAATGGAGTTTAGGGGGCCGGGGTGGCGGTTTTTGGAAATGACTGTGGTTGGGCACAGGTTGTCCATTTGTGTGGGCTTTGGGGAGCGGTAGGCTATTGAGGGTGTTTTGAATGGGTAGGTGAAGACGAATGGTGAGTACAATGATCGGGGGCGTTTGAAACTTGGAATAAAGGGGTTTACATAGGCTCCCGAGCGCGCATTCTATAGATTTGGAATAGGTCAAATAACCCTTCAGGGGAATTTGTAGTGGTGTATTTGCGCCCTTTTTCTCAAAAAATGAATTTAGAAGAGGAAGCAAGCGAAAAGGGGAAAAGAACTTGATTCGGGATCAATTTAGAGGGTAGATACAGTAAAACAATCTAGACAAAATGGAAGTGAATTTGGAGAGGACCGCGGTAAGGATAAACAAGGCTCAGAGAGGGCGAGGACGGACGGGAACTGTAAGCAATTTCGGACAAGGGGAGGTAGTACAGCGAAGTATAAGTCGTAAGCCGCGGCTTGGACTGGACGAAGAATAAAAGCGAGAACAGGGAAGGGGGCGGAGAGGAGGGAACGAAAGGTGAGGGATTAGGGGTTTTTTCGTGGCTACCCACTCCTCGAAGGTCTCTTCAGCCCCTCCTCGACTTCCCACTCCTACCCTCAGCTACCTCCTCCGCCTCGTTCTCGACGAGCAAGCGACGCACGAATTTGATCACCCTTTCTTTCGTTCCTTTTGTCGGTGTAGGTATTCATCACGGTCAGTTGGTCCGAAAGGGAGTAGGGGAATGGAGTTTAGGGGGCCGGGGTGGCGGTTTTTGGAAATGACTGTGGTTGGGCACAGGTTGTCCATTTGTGTGGCTTTGGGGAGCGGTAGGCTATTGAGGGTGTTTTGAATGGGTAGGTGAAGACGAATGGCGAGTACAATGATCAGGGGCGTTTGAAACTTGGAATAAAGGGGTTTACATAGGCTCCCGAGCGCGCATTCTATAGATTTGGAATAGGTCAAATAACCCTTCAGGGGAATTTGTAGTGGTGTATTTGCGCCCTTTTTCTCAAAAAAATGAATTTAGAAGAGGAAGCAAGCGAAAAGGGGAAAAGAACTTGATTCGGGATCAATTTAGGGGTAGATACAGTAAAACAATCTAAAATGGAAGTGAATTTGGAGAGGACCGCGGTAAGGATAAACAAGGCTCAGAGAGGGCGAGGACGGACGGGAACTGTAAGCAATTTCGGACAAGGGGAGGTAGTACAGCGAAGTATAAGTCGTGAGCCGCGGCTTGGACTGGACGAAGAATAAAAGCGAGAACAGGGAAGGGGGCGGAGAGGAGGGAACGAAAGGTGAGGGGTGACTGAGATGGTCCTGAAACTTGATTCACGGCAGGGAGATTCATGCGTCAGGATCCATGTCGGCATGGGGGCGGGAATGTGTTCAAGGAGACCATCGGGGTTGATGTCGGCTGGTGAGGTCGGGAGTGGGGAAGCGGGAGCTTGGACATTGGGAGCACCGACCGCAATCTAGCCATCCGTTTGAGGTGGAACCGGGGCATTCTGAGTACGGAGGCGTATGAATCCACCTGCCGCTGCTCGTGGGGAAGGCAGAGGGACTTCCCCAGGAAACCTAGGGATACTGGACAGTTTGGCGTGGATTTGGATATCGGTGCCCCGAAAAGAGGTAGACTTTATGTGAATCTTTTCAATCCTACTCCTAGCAAACCATCATGTGAGCCGAAACGCATGTAAAATAGACTCCAAAGCTCCCCGTTATCGTTACATGTCCATCGCAGTAGTTACCAATATCCCTTACATATCCCTCGCAGTAGTTACTACTATCCCTTTTGGATTCTGGCCGTGCACTATGCGATGTACCGATAAATATGGCAACTGTTATCGTCTCGTTCGATAAACTCCCGTTCTACCAAGGTCTCAATTCTTTCCTTAGTTTCCTGCGAGCATGGATCGAAATAGCGAGAGAGCTGTGCCTTCACTTTCATTACTAGGTCATTGTGCTTCATGATCTTGTCGTTCTTCATGATGCGAACAATTGCTGAATCAATCAGCTGCTGCCGGTCAGCACAATTCCACATGCGCGCTTGACCTTTGTCACCCCCAATTTCCTGGAAGGCAGATGGCGCTGGTCTCTTCATTTCAATTCGTTTCGTTCTACATGTGAACTCTTCATTAAAGTAGAACTTGTCCTCCGGTCTCACCTCATCTTCCTCTGGTTCCCTCCGTAGGAAGCGGTACTTGCCAAAGGAAAGGAGTTTCAGATGATGTTTGAGGTCCTTTTCCGGGATCCGAGTGGTGTCGCCAATTTGTTTGCAAGTCAAACAATCTCTGTCATTGAATAACATCAAGATGCTCATTGCGTATGCAGATGCACCGGATATTTCTACTGTTCTCTTGCCCCCGCCAAAGCGAGCTTCCATTTCTACAGTACTCAACGTCTGTTTCCACGTCATGCATCGGGTTTTGAACTTGCTGCAGTAATACTCCTCAAACTTGCGAATGCAGTGAGCCGCAGGGGTGGCAAGTTAATCTTTTCGGTTACAGCAGTTGATGATGCGATCGGCCAGATTGATTTTGTCAATACTGCAACGCTCAGTTCAATATTGGACGGTTCAACTCCTTCATTAGTTATCTTTGCTCTGAATTCCTCCGTCATCTTCTCACTGTCATCCATATCATTCAGCATTGTTTCCATTCTGGAGGTATACGCGGGCCCACATACTGTTTTCATCCTCATGATAAAACGACGCTCCGAGTATAAGTTTGCGTTGAGCGAATGTAGGAGTCTTTCAGACAAATGAAGTTGGTAGTACCGCCCAAATACGTCCCTCTCGTTCAGAAGGCGGAAGAGGTCTATGACATCGTCCAGCTCGGCCTCAAAAACTTCTTCATCCGTTTTGTTCTTCAAAACTGTGTGTACATAAGATGAAACATACTCTGTAGCCCTTGGGAAACTGTTAATGACTCTTTCCAATGCCTCATTCACTACTGATATAAACTTCCTTGAGGAACTCCCAGCTGAGCTCAGCATATGACTCCCAACCTCGATCACTGTTTCACCGCCCGTAGCACCAGCAACGCGGGGCCCAAATTCTGCACCTCCGGTACCAATATTTCCTCCAGAGCTAGAACCAGCTGATTGTCCCCGTGCAAAACCAGTTTCTTCCTCCCAAGCACTTCTACATCTCCCGCTACCACTTAAATCTGCTTCAGGTTGAATACCTAGAACTTTCTTGGCCTGCGTGGTTGAGAAAATTTCTGGTAAAACCCTATTGGCGGAAGCAACTGGGAAGTACAACGCAAGCATGATAATCTCGTGGTAGTTGGACTTCAGCGCTGTCATAGAATGCATGAAAGTTTCCGGATCCTTTAAATTCCTAGAATCTTCGACCAACCGGGTACCTTTGAGTAGGACTTCTGCTTTTAGCGTTCTACACATTGATTCCACACCATTTTGAACCCCTTGAAGCAATGAGTACATCAGCTTAATTTCTTCAACTTTTCCGTTTCGGATCATCGAAAGGAGCCCGGAACCTTCCATATCAACCACATTTGTAATATGCTTCGAAATCAGCTCTTTCCTAACGACTTCTATTACCTTTGACTCTGTGCTTGGCGGAAGATAACTTTTGGCCCTCATTAATTCTTCCTGGAACCATTCACGGACCCTTCTGAGGTAGTTAGAGCACGTCTCCTTTCCAAGATAGAGTCTCGCTTGTCGTTCATAAAACTGCTTTGTGCAATCCAAAAAGTCATCCTCGAATAAATTAGCATAGACCGAGCGGCCGTTTCTGTCTGTGCCCAACTCAGTAAGCAATTCCGTAAATGCACGAATCTGGTCGGTATCAATAAGCGACCCGTTCCTTTCCGTCTCGACACTTTCCAAGATTATATCCGAAAACCTGCGTACCACCGCAAGATTCTTGATGACAATATCCCTGAACAGTAAGATACCAAGGTCGTAAACTGGTTTCCTACCCTTGAATCTTGCATAGAAGCGATCCAAACATGTCAGGATGTCCCGCGTATGGCCAAGGCTCAGGGAAAACCTGGCCCATTGCTTTTTAATTTCCAAAAGAAAGAGGGGAGTGTCCTGACTCTTCACCTTTTCGGCAACCCTCTGCAGATGCCTGGCAAGCAAATTCATGAGGCCATTGTATAGATCAGCTCCATGACCACGTACAATCATACTGTACGCAAGCCTGTGGACTTGTTCAACAGAAAGGTCTGAGGTCTTTTGGTCGATAATTTTAGAAATGGCCATACTCAGCTCGGCCCAGGAGTTTTGAGCTGTACTAGGATCCATGGGGGTGGTCGTAGCAGCGGATGTTGATATGGACGCCACCTCTGGTGAGTGAACGTGACACTAAAAGGAGGTAAGATGAAATTGGTAGCGCAGTAATGAGGAAACTAGATGGAAAGAGATTGAGCAAGTAGAGATAAAAAGTGTAGAGCAATGATTGTGTTTCGAAGGCACACGATTTGAAGCGGCTGGCACCAGATTTATACAACTTTTGTATTTCAGCACCAATGCTGATGAGTCCGAATTGCATGTGACCCAAACCCAGATTGCCGCTCAAGTCGTGACCCATTTTTCGCTCATAAGGGGTGAGAGATGGCTCAAAGGTGAGATCGCTAACCACATCTCCATCCTGATAGGCGAGCTCTGCATACTCCAAAATCCGTCTACGAATCTCCGTCTCCCTTACCTCATCGCGACCTGACCTTTCTTTCAAACCCATCCTCTCAACTCCCTTTAGCATGACCATATCTACCGACGAAGTTGACTCTTCTTTCGGCAGGATTTCCTCGGTTACTAATCGCAGCAGATTCTTCCCTGCCACTCGTTTGATGATGATTGCCGCTGCGATGTGACTCAAATTTCTCCATGAATCGCATTTGGAGCGGACCTACGTCCTCTCGCGTTGCGGGAGGCAAACGGCGGTACTCTGCTATTATCTTGCGCTTGTTGATGAAACCCTTCCTCAATTCGACTAGGGCCGCTGTCGCGTCAGCCACTGTTCCAAATTTGACGACAGCCATTCCACGGAAAGCCCCTGTTGTCTTCTCATTGATAAGGAACATACTGACAAACTCGGGACGGCCCGAAAGGATGCGACGCACCGCACCCTCCAGCGAGGCTTTCGAGATTCGGTAGTCCAGGTTCTTGAGGAAAAGACTGCTATTAGGACGGGATGAAGACATATTTACCTTCTTTTTGCGACTGGACGATGGCACATCTCCGTGGTGAATGTGTCGGTTTTCCTGGGCATGGTAGCGATTATGGTTCCTGTGGCTCATATTTCTAGAAGAATCGAGCTGGTCGGCACGAATGTTTGCGGAATACGGCAGTCTGGACACGGGTTATGAGATTGGTTTGTGGCTCGGGCGGAGGTAGTCTCAGTGGGTGTGTTTCTCAAACAATGAGACGAGAACAAGAGGAGATGAAACCCGGGTGCTTTTTGAATATAACAGAGACAGGGAAGCGTGTGCTTGTGGTTGAGGATTTTCTGGGAAGTCTTCAAGTCTGTCAACTCGGAAAGATTGATAGAGTCGGAGGAAAATACAAAAACGTCTAGTTGGAGCGAGGGAAGGCGCACCCGAAGACTGCAGAAAAAGCGGAATTTGTACAAATTCTTCTGCTCGACTGCACGACAAGAAAAGATGACAGGCTGTCTCTCCAAGTTCAATTAACTCAATCGTACCGTTTCTGCTCAAATTTTTGACTGCTCAAGTTTTTGAATAAGGAGCAAATGCCGACTGGAATGGATTGTGCACTGTATGATACACTGTACCGTACTGTCCCAGAGACGTGGATTCAACCGGCCACAATCTGCCTACATGAAAATAACGCAAAAATTTCCCTCTCTACTGTAAATGTGCATGGAAGTCCTGTCGGTACAAAACTGCATCTGTACTGTATCGGAGCTTTGGGACAGACTCATCAGTCTGTCCGACCCACAGATCTCTTTTCGCCTTCTCCGGCATTGTGCCGGTGCCTGTCGCCTTTTGTATGCAAGGAACGTGGCCGTGAGGGCATTGGAGATGTACGGAAAGGTTCGGGGGTTTTGATGCAAAGGCACGCTGCAGCAGCCCTCATGTCCAATGCGGCCTGCTTGATGGCTGGCCTGAAGGTAGCTTTTTAGGGGGCGTAGTTCCTTCCCTATTACTTTGTCGGTATACCCTTTTTGAGTCGATTGCTGTTGTCTGGAAAACCATGGATAGATCAGATATATCTTCCAAGAGTAAAACATCCAAACCTTTCCCCCGTTGGGGGCTCGGAAGGCTGAGAGGTAAAGGGTTTTGCGAAAAAGGCGTTGTGTAAAAACGAACATAACAGGCGATTTCATCCAATCCAGAGAGCTATAGGGAACTAGACAGTAAACAAGCCCCGTTAGAGGAGACCACTGGTAGGGTGAGCTATTGCAACAGGAATTACCTCGCCCTCGAGAAAATGCTCCATGGCTCTATTTGATACAGCTCCTACCAGTTCTTACCATTTCACATCAATGTGTCTGGATCGCCCATTGAGCATTTCATTGAATGCAGAAGTCATAGAGGCTTGACTGCCTGCATACGCTACAGTCGCGTCGCTGCTCCTTTCCATCATGCTAAAATCATCCATGAGTTGACGTACCCTTAAACCCCCCCAACTACGAATCCCATAGCCACATACTCGGCCTCAACGGTTGACTGCGCGACTAGTTTTTGTTTCTGAATTCCCCACGAGACGGCTCTCCCTGCGTGAGTGAAAATAGACATTAATTGAACGGCGATCAGGTCGTTGTCCAGCAAAGTCAGAGTCAGTAGAGCCCAGAGGTATCAGAACAGTTCTTGTATGTTACTGCAACATCTCGTGAGCCCTTTGGATAGCGAAGGACAGTTTTCGCTGCATTCTAATGAACCACACACAAAATATCTACCAGGAGCAAAGCACCCAACTATTCCCCTTGGCTGTGATCGGAAAATGGAGATCTTGTAATACCACACAGTCTAGTCTTCCACCAGCAAGATTGAATGACCCCAGTCTTTTAGCATCACTTATCAAAACAACTGCTCAAACTTTATTTTTCACCTTCTTGACATTATCTCAGCTGCAGTAGCCCAGAACAGTGCGGCCACAAGAGCAGACCCTTTCAAAACTACTTGCCCTGGATGCTGTGCAACTACCAAAGTATATCACATCGGGACTGGCCTTCCTTACGCTTTCGCTCCGTGCTGAGTACTCACCCGCTTCCCTTCAAAGAACCTCAAGCCAGAGCTATCAATCTGTTCCCGCGGCGACTAGTGCACTTGCAGAAATGACGGGGGAAATGCGGAAGCTCTCGGATTCAAAGCCTTACTTGTTGATCGGTGAGTCTATGGCGCCGACTGTTTCCGCTTCCTTGCTTCCAAAGACATGTTGCTTGGTGATGCCGATGCGTTTCCATTCAACCCGACCCTCCCTCGCAGTGAATCCGATAGTTCCATCTGGCCCGATTGGTTGATGTAGAGGAACGTAGAGCTTATATGAAGGGGCCTGGCTACCCCCAGCCCCAGCGAAAACAACCACAACCAATACCGCACTGAACACCCACGGCAGCTCTGAATCTGTAGCATTTTCTTCCTTAAACTGTATCGCCAGAGTGATCGATTTCTTCCATTCGACGGGAACGCGTGACCCAGCGCTTTCGTTGTTCTTTCTTTTCCAGCCCCTTCCCAGTTCCGATTTGCTTGTATCCTGGCCGCTACTTTGTCCCACTCTCCTTTCTTGACTGGGTCCTTGGTTATGTGCAGAACCGTGAAGCCTTCATTATTGGCAAGGCTTATTGCACTTGCAAAATTGAGCAAAAAAGGCCCGGGAAAAACAGTAGGCCCGGGAAAGAAGTCCCTGTCAAAGAAAAATCTTTTCCCGGACCTTCTCTTTTTTCCCGGACCCACCCTTCTCGGACTCACTCTTTTTCCCGAACAAAAGGAGCAAATAGAAAAAAAGAGTAGGACCGGGAAAAAGTCCCCGCCAAAGAAAGAAATCTTTTCTCAGACCTATTCTTTTTTCCAGGACCCATTATTCCCGGACTCACTCTATATTTCCGGACAAAAATAGTAGATTGAACAAATCTTTTCCCGGATTCACTCATTTTTCTTTGACAGGGGCTTCTTTCCCGAAAGATCGCAATTGAGAACGGGGATCGACAACAAAGGCCCGAAAGAGAGCCACGCGGAGTGCCAATTTGGAAGTAATTAGGGGGAGGAGTGGGGCATTTTAAATCCATGAAAAATGAGGTCAGCTATTTCCTGAGGGATGTTGTGGTAGGAGTAAATTCTTAAAATGTAAAAGATTAGAACGAAGCCGTCAAAACGCTAGAAAACTGGCTGGACGCCAGCCAGTAAGTAATCAGGTGAAAGTGGTTTTTCCGAATTGCGCATCGGGCAAAATGGAGTCTCAGAGAAAAGCAGCTCCTTGATTTTTCGTGTTTTTAAGTTATGCGTAAAATCCTTCTCGAATTTGAATGTCCTTTAAGTGGGGTAAAATGTGGTCTGGTTTAGTATTTGAAAGATATGGTGTGTTGTTGCTCGGAATATCCTACAGGGCGACCACTAATCTGAAAATTGGAAAATATTTCGACGAGCAAGCGACGTACGAATTTGATCACCTTTTCTTTCGTTTCTTTTGTCGGTGTAGGTATTCATCACGGTCAGTTGGTCCGAAAGGGAGTAGGGGAATGGAGTTTAGGGGGCCGGGGTGGCGGTTTTTGGAAATGACTGTGGTTGGGCACAGGTTGTCCATTTGTGTGGGCTTTGGGGAGCGGTAGGCTATTGAGGGTGTTTTGAATGGGTAGGTGAAGACGAATGGTGAGTACAATGATCGGGGGCGTTTGAAACTTGGAATAAAGGGGTTTACATAGGCTCCCGAGCGCGCATTCTATAGATTTGGAATAGGTCAAATAACCCTTCAGGGGAATTTGTAGTGGTGTATTTGCGCCCTTTTTCTCAAAAAAATGAATTTAGAAGAGGAAGCAAGCGAAAAGGGGAAAAGAACTTGATTCGGGATCAATTTAGAGAGGTAGATACAGTAAAACAATCTAGACAAAATGGAAGTGAATTTGGAGAGGACCGCGGTAAGGATAAACAAGGCTCAGAGAGGGCGAGGACGGACGGGAACTGTAAGCAATTTCGGACAAGGGGAGGTAGTACAGCGAAGTATAAGTCGTAAGCCGCGGCTTGGACTGGACGAAGAATAAAAGCGAGAACAGGGAAGGGGGCGGAGAGGAGGGAACGAAAGGTGAGGGGATTAGGGGTTTTTTCGTGGCTACCCACTCCTCGAAGGTCTCTTCAGCCCCCTCCTCGACTTCCCACTCCTACCCCTCAGCTACCTCCTCCGCCTCGTTCTCGACGAGCAAGCGACGCACGAATTTGATCACCCTTTCTTTCGTTCCTTTTGTCGGTGTAGGTATTCATCACGGTCAGTTGGTCCGAAAGGGAGTAGGGGAATGGAGTTTAGGGGGCCGGGTGGCGGTTTTTGGAAATGACTGTGGTTGGGCACAGGTTGTCCATTTGTGTGGGCTTTGGGGAGCGGTAGGCTATTGAGGGTGTTTTGAATGGGTAGGTGAAGACGAATGGTGAGTACAATGATCAGGGGCGTTTGAAACTTGGAATAAAGGGGTTTACATAGGCTCCCGAGCGCGCATTCTATAGATTTGGAATAGGTCAAATAACCCTTCAGGGGAATTTGTAGTGGTGTATTTGCGCCCTTTTTCTCAAAAAATGAATTTAGAAGAGGAAGCAAGCGAAAAGGGGAAAAGAACTTGATTCGGGATCAATTTAGAGGGGTAGATACAGTAAAACAATCTAGAAAATGGAAGTGAATTTGGAGAGGAACCGCGGTAAGGATAAACAAGGCTCAGAGGGCGAGGACGGACGGGAACTGTAAGCAATTTCGGACAAGGGGAGGTAGTACAGCGAAGTATAAGTCGTGAGCCGCGGCGTTGGACTGGACGAAGAATAAAAGCGAGAACAGGGAAGGGGGCGGAGAGAGGGGAACGAAAGGTGAGGGGTGACTGAGATGGTCTGAAACTTGATTCACGGCAGGGAGATTCATGCGTCAGGATCCATGTCGGCATCGGGGGCGGGAATGTGTTCAAGGAGACCATCGGGGTTGATGTCGGCTGGTGAGGTCGGGAGTGGGGAAGCGGGAGCTTGGACATTGGGAGCACGACCGCAATCTAGCCATCCGTTTGAGGTGGAACCGGGGCATTCTGAGTACGGAGGCGTATGAATCCACCTGCCGCTGTCGTGGGGAAGGCAGAGGGACTTCCCCAGGAAACCTAGGGATACTGGACAGTTTGGCGTGGATTTGGATATCGGTGCCCGAAAAGAGGTAGACTTTATGTGAATCTTTTCAATCCTACTCCTAGCAAACCATCATGTGAGCCGAAACGCATGTAAAATAGACTCCAAAGCTCCCCGTTATCGTTACATGTCCATCGCAGTAGTTACCAATATCCCTTACATATCCCTCGCAGTAGTTACTACTATCCCTTTTGGATTCTGGCCGTGCACTATGCGATGTACCGATAAATATGGCAACTGTTATCGTCTCGTTCGATAAACTCCCGTTCTACCAAGGTCTCAATTCTTTCCTTAGTTTCCTGCGAGCATGGATCGAAATAGCGAGAGAGCTGTGCCTTCACTTTCATTACTAGGTCATTGTGCTTCATGATCTTGTCGTTCTTCATGATGCGAACAATTGCTGAATCAATCAGCTGCTGCCGGTCAGCACAATTCCACATGCGCGCTTGACCTTTGTCACCCCCAATTTCCTGGAAGGCAGATGGCGTTGGTCTCTTCATTTCAATTCGTTTCGTTCTAACATGTGAACTCTTCATTAAAGTAGAACTTGTCCTCCGGTCTCACCTCATCTTCCTCTGGTTCCCTCCGTAGGAAGCGGTACTTGCCAAGGAAAGGAGTTTCAGATGATGTTTGAGGTCCTTTTCCGGGATCCGAGTGGTGTCGCCAATTTGTTTGCAAGTCAAACAATCTCTGTCATTGAATAACATCAAGATGCTCATTGCGTATGCAGATGCACCGGATATTTCTACTGTTCTCTTGCCCCCGCCAAAGCGAGCTTCCATTTCTACAGTACTCAACGTCTGTTTCCACGTCATGCATCGGGTTTTGAACTTGCTGCAGTAATACTCCTCAAACTTGCGAATGCAGTGAGCCGCAGGGGGTGGCAAGTTAATCTTTTCGGTTACAGCAGTTGATGATGCGATCGGCCAGATTGATTTTGTCAATACTGCAACGCTCAGTTCAATATTGGACGGTTCAACTCCTTCATTAGTTATCTTTGCTCTGAATTCCTCCGTCATCTTCTCACTGTCATCCATATCATTCAGCATTGTTTCCATTCTGGAGGTATACGCGGGCCCACATACTGTTTTCATCCTCATGATAAAACGACGCTCCGAGTATAAGTTTGCGTTGAGCGAATGTAGGAGTCTTTCAGACAAATGAAGTTGGTAGTACCGCCCAAATACGTCCCTCTCGTTCAGAAGGCGGAAGAGGTCTATGACATCGTCCAGCTCGGCCTCAAAAACTTCTTCATCCGTTTGTTCTTCAAAACTGTGTGTACATAAGATGAAACATACTCTGTAGCCCTTGGGAAACTGTTAATGACTCTTTCCAATGCCTCATTCACTACTGATATAAACTTCCTTGAGGAACTCCCAGCTGAGCTCAGCATATGACTCCCAACCTCGATCACTGTTTCACGCCCGTAGCACCAGCAACGCGGGCCCAAATTCTGCACCTCCGGTACCAATATTTCCTCCAGAGCTAGAACCAGCTGATTGTCCCCGTGCAAAACCAGTTTCTTCCTCCCAAGCACTTCTACATCTCCCGCTACCACTTAAATCTGCTTCAGGTTGAATACCTAGAACTTTCTTGGCCTGCGTGGTTGAGAAAATTTCTGGTAAAACCCTATTGGCGGAAGCAACTGGGAAGTACAACGCAAGCATGATAATCTCGTGGTAGTTGGACTTCAGCGCTGTCATAGAATGCATGAAAGTTTCCGGATCCTTTAAATTCCTAGAATCTTCGACCAACCGGGTACCTTTGAGTAGGACTTCTGCTTTTAGCGTTCTACACATTGATTCCACACCATTTTGAACCCCTTGAAGCAATGAGTACATCAGCTTAATTTCTTCAACTTTTCCGTTTCGGATCATCGAAAGGAGCCCGGAACCTTCCATATCAACCACATTTGTAATATGCTTCGAAATCAGCTCTTTCCTAACGACTTCTATTACCTTTGACTCTGTGCTTGGCGGAAGATAACTTTTGGCCCTCATTAATTCTTCCTGGAACCATTCACGGACCCTTCTGAGGTAGTTAGAGCACGTCTCCTTTCCAAGATAGAGTCTCGCTTGTCGTTCATAAAACTGCTTTGTGCAATCCAAAAAGTCATCCTCGAATAAATTAGCATAGACCGAGCGGCCGTTTCTGTCTGTGCCCAACTCAGTAAGCAATTCCGTAAATGCACGAATCTGGTCGGTATCAATAAGCGACCCGTTCCTTTCCGTCTCGACACTTTCCAAGATTATATCCGAAAACCTGCGTACCACCGCAAGATTCTTGATGACAATATCCCTGAACAGTAAGATACCAAGGTCGTAAACTGGTTTCCTACCCTTGAATCTTGCATAGAAGCGATCCAAACATGTCAGGATGTCCCGCGTATGGCCAAGGCTCAGGGAAAACCTGGCCCATTGCTTTTTAATTTCCAAAAGAAAGAGGGGAGTGTCCTGACTCTTCACCTTTTCGGCAACCCTCTGCAGATGCCTGGCAAGCAAATTCATGAGGCCATTGTATAGATCAGCTCCATGACCACGTACAATCATACTGTACGCAAGCCTGTGGACTTGTTCAACAGAAAGGTCTGAGGTCTTTTGGTCGATAATTTTAGAAATGGCCATACTCAGCTCGGCCCAGGAGTTTTGAGCTGTACTAGGATCCATGGGGGTGGTCGTAGCAGCGGATGTTGATATGGACGCCACCTCTGGTGAGTGAACGTGACACTAAAAGGAGGTAAGATGAAATTGGTAGCGCAGTAATGAGGAAACTAGATGGAAAGAGATTGAGCAAGTAGAGATAAAAAGTGTAGAGCAATGGATTGTGTTTCGAAGGCACACGATTTGAAGCGGCTGGCACCAGATTTATACAACTTTTGTATTTCAGCACCAATGCTGATGAGTCCGAATTGCATGTGACCCAAACCCAGATTGCCGCTCAAGTCGTGACCCATTTTTCGCTCATAAGGGGTGAGAGATGGCTCAAAGGTGAGATCGCTAACCACATCTCCATCCTGATAGGCGAGCTCTGCATACTCCAAAATCCGTCTACGAATCTCAGTCTCCCTTACCTCATCGCGACCTGACCTTTCTTTCAAACCCATCCTCACAACTCCTTTAGCATGACCATGTCTACCGACGAAGTTGACTCTTCTTTCGGCAGGATTTCCTCGGTTACTAATCGCAGCAGATTCTTCCCTGCCACTCGTTTGATGATGATTGCCGCTGCGATGTGACTCAAATTTCTCCATGAATCGCATTTGGAGCGGACCTACGTCCTCTCGCGTTGCGGGAGGCAAACGGCGGTACTCTGCTATTATCTTGCGCTTGTTGATGAAACCCTTCCTCAATTCGACTAGGGCCGCTGTCGCGTCAGCCACTGTTCCAAATTTGACGACAGCCATTCCACGGAAAGCCCCTGTTGTCTTCTCATTGATAAGGAACATACTGACAAACTCGGGACGGCCCGAAAGGATGCGACGCACCGCACCCTCCAGCGAGGCTTTCGAGATTCGGTAGTCCAGGTTCTTGAGGAAAAGACTGCTATTAGGACGGGATGAAGACATATTTACCTTCTTTTTGCGACTGGACGATGGCACATCTCCGTGGTGAATGTGTCGGTTTTCCTGGGCATGGTAGCGATTATGGTTCCTGTGGCTCATATTTCTAGAAGAATCGAGCTGGTCGGCACGAATGTTTGCAGAATACGACAGTCTGGACACGGGTTGTGAGATTGGTTTGTGGCTCGGGCGGAGGTAGTCTCAGTGGGTGTGTTTCTCAAACAATGAGACGAGAACAAGAGGAGATGAAACGCGGGTGCTTTTTGAATATAACAGAGACAGGGAAGCGTGTGCTTGTGGTTGAGGATTTTCTGGGAAGTCTTCAAGTCTGTCAACTCGGAAAGATTGATAGAGTCGGAGGAAAATACAAAAACGTCTAGTTGGAGCGAGGGAAGGTGCACCCGAAGACTGCAGAAAAAGCGGAATTTGTACAAATTCTTCTGCTCGACTGCACGACAAGAAAAGATGACAGGCTGTCTCTCCAAGTTCAATTAACTCAATCGTACCGTTTCTGCTCAAATTTCTGACTGCTCAAGTTTTTGAATAAGGAGCAAATGCCGACTGGAATGGATTGTGCACTGTATGATACACTGTACCGTACTGTCCCAGAGACGTGGATTCAACCGGCCACAATCTGCCTACATGAAAATAACGCAAAAATTTCCCTCTCTACTGTAAATGTGCATGGAAGTCCTGTCGGTACAAAACTGCATCTCTACTGTATCGGAGCGTTGGGACAGACTCATCAGTCTGTCCGACCCACAGATCTCTTTTCGCCTTCTCCGGCATTGTGCCGGTGCCTGTCGCCTTTTGTATGCAAGGAACGTGGCCGTGAGGGCATTGGAGATGTACGGAAAGGTTCGGGGGTTTTGATGCAAAGGCACGCTGCAGCAGCCCTCATGTCCAATGCGGCCTGCTTGATGGCTGGCCTGAAGGTAGCTTTTTAGGGGGCGTAGTTCCTTCCCTATTACTTTGTCGGTATACCCTTTTTGAGTCGATTGCTGTTGTCTGGAAAACCATGGATAGATCAGATATATCTTCCAAGAGTAAAACATCCAAACCTTTCCCCCGTTGGGGGCTCGGAAGGCTGAGAGGTAAAGGGTTTTGCGAAAAAGGCGTTGTGTAAAAACGAACATAACAGGCGATTTCATCCAATCCAGAGAGCTATAGGGAACTAGACAGTAAACAAGCCCCGTTAGAGGAGACCACTGGTAGGGTGAGCTATTGCAACAGGAATTACCTCGCCCTCGAGAAAATGCTCCATGGCTCTATTTGATACAGCTCCTACCAGTTCTTACCATTTCACATCAATGTGTCTGGATCGCCCATTGAGCATTTCATTGAATGCAGAAGTCATAGAGGCTTGACTGCCTGCATACGCTACAGTCGCGTCGCTGCTCCTTTCCATCATGCTAAAATCATCCATGAGTTGACGTACCCTTAAACCCCCCCAACTACGAATCCCATAGCCACATACTCGGCCTCAACGGTTGACTGCGCGACTAGTTTTTGTTTCTGAATTCCCCAAGAGACGGCTCTCCCGGCGTGAGTGAACATAGACATTAATTGAACGGCGATCAGGTCGTTGTCCAGCAAAGTCAGAGTCAGTAGAGCCCAGAGAGTATCAGAACAGTTCTTGTATGTTAGTGCAACATCTCGTGAGCCCTTTGAATAGCGAAGGACAGTTTTCGCTGCATTCTAATGAACCACACACAAAATATCTACCAGGAGCAAAGCACCCAACTATTCCCCTTGGCTGTGATCGGAAAATGGAGATCTTGTAATACCACACAGTCTAGTCTTCCACCAGCAAGATTGAATGACCCCAGTCTTTTAGCATCACTTATCAAAACAACTGCTCAAACTTTATTTTTCACCTTCTTGACATTATCTCAGCTGCAGTAGCCCAGAACAGTGCGGCCACAAGAGCAGACCCTTTCAAAACTACTTGCCCTGGATGCTGTGCAACTACCAAAGTATATCACATCGGGACTGGCCTTCCTTACGCTTTCGCTCCGTGCTGAGTACTCACCCGCTTCCCTTCAAAGAACCTCAAGCCAGAGCTATCAATCTGTTCCCGCGGCGACTAGTGCACTTGCAGAAATGACGGGGGAAATGCGGAAGCTCTCGGATTCAAAGCCTTACTTGTTGATCGGTGAGTCTATGGCGCCGACTGTTTCCGCTTCCTTGCTTCCAAAGACATGTTGCTTGGTGATGCCGATGCGTTTCCATTCAACCCGACCCTCCCTCGCAGTGAATCCGATAGTTCCATCTGGCCCGATTGGTTGATGTAGAGGAACGTAGAGCTTATATGAAGGGGCCTGGCTACCCCCAGCCCCAGCGAAAACAACCACAACCAATACCGCACTGAACACCCACGGCAGCTCTGAATCTGTAGCATTTTCTTCCTTAAACTGTATCGCCAGAGTGATCGATGTTCTTCCATTCGACGGGAACGCGTGACCCAGCGCTTTCGTTGTTCTTTCTTTTTCCAGCCCCTTCCCAGTTCCGATTTGCTTGTATCCTGGCCGCTACTTTGTCCCACTCTCCTTTCTTGACTGGGTCCTTGGTTATGTGCAGAACCGTGAAGCCTTCATTATTGGCAAGGCTTATTGCACTTGCAAAATTGAGCAAAAAAGGCCCGGGAAAAACAGTAGGCCCGGGAAAGAAGTCCCTGTCAAAGAAAAATCTTTTCCCGGACCTTCTCTTTTTTCCCGGACCCACCCTTCTCGGACTCACTCTTTTTCCCGAACAAAAGGAGCAAATAGAAAAAAAGAGTAGGACCGGGAAAAAGTCCCCGCCAAAGAAAGAAATCTTTTCTCAGACCTATTCTTTTTTCCAGGACCCATTATTCCCGGACTCACTCTATATTTCCGGACAAAAATAGTAGATTGAACAAATCTTTTCCCGGATTCACTCATTTTTCTTTGACAGGGGCTTCTTTCCCGAAAGATCGCAATTGAGAACGGGGATCGACAACAAAGGCCCGAAAGAGAGCCACGCGGAGTGCCAATTTGGAAGTAATTAGGGGGAGGAGTGGGGCATTTTAAATCCATGAAAAATGAGGTCAGCTATTTCCTGAGGGATGTTGTGGTAGGAGTAAATTCTTAAAATGTAAAAGATTAGAACGAAGCCGTCAAAACGCTAGAAAACTGGCTGGACGCCAGCCAGTAAGTAATCAGGTGAAAGTGGTTTTTCCGAATTGCGCATCGGGCAAAATGGAGTCTCAGAGAAAAGCAGCTCCTTGATTTTTCGTGTTTTTAAGTTATGCGTAAAATCCTTCTCGAATTTGAATGTCCTTTAAGTGGGGTAAAATGTGGTCTGGTTTAGTATTTGAAAGATATGGTGTGTTGTTGCTCGGAATATCCTACAGGGCGACCACTAATCTGAAAATTGGAAAATATTTCGACGAGCAAGCGACGTACGAATTTGATCACCTTTTCTTTCGTTTCTTTTGTCGGTGTAGGTATTCATCACGGTCAGTTGGTCCGAAAGGGAGTAGGGGAATGGAGTTTAGGGGGCCGGGGTGGCGGTTTTTGGAAATGACTGTGGTTGGGCACAGGTTGTCCATTTGTGTGGGCTTTGGGGAGCGGTAGGCTATTGAGGGTGTTTTGAATGGGTAGGTGAAGACGAATGGTGAGTACAATGATCGGGGGCGTTTGAAACTTGGAATAAAGGGGTTTACATAGGCTCCCGAGCGCGCATTCTATAGATTTGGAATAGGTCAAATAACCCTTCAGGGGAATTTGTAGTGGTGTATTTGCGCCCTTTTTCTCAAAAAAATGAATTTAGAAGAGGAAGCAAGCGAAAAGGGGAAAAGAACTTGATTCGGGATCAATTTAGAGGGTAGATACAGTAAAACAATCTAGACAAAATGGAAGTGAATTTGGAGAGGACCGCGGTAAGGATAAACAAGGCTCAGAGAGGGCGAGGACGGACGGGAACTGTAAGCAATTTCGGACAAGGGGAGGTAGTACAGCGAAGTATAAGTCGTAAGCCGCGGCTTGGACTGGACGAAGAATAAAAGCGAGAACAGGGAAGGGGGCGGAGAGGAGGGAACGAAAGGTGAGGGGATTAGGGGTTTTTTCGTGGCTACCCACTCCTCGAAGGTCTCTTCAGCCCCTCCTCGACTTCCCACTCCTACCCTCAGCTACCTCCTCCGCCTCGTTCTCGACGAGCAAGCGACGCACGAATTTGATCACCCTTTCTTTCGTTCCTTTTGTCGGTGTAGGTATTCATCACGGTCAGTTGGTCCGAAAGGGAGTAGGGGAATGGAGTTTAGGGGGCCGGGGTGGCGGTTTTTGGAAATGACTGTGGTTGGGCACAGGTTGTCCATTTGTGTGGGCTTTGGGGAGCGGTAGGCTATTGAGGGTGTTTTGAATGGGTAGGTGAAGACGAATGGCGAGTACAATGATCAGGGGCGTTTGAAACTTGGAATAAAGGGGTTTACATAGGCTCCCGAGCGCGCATTCTATAGATTTGGAATAGGTCAAATAACCCTTCAGGGGAATTTGTAGTGGTGTATTTGCGCCCTTTTTCTCAAAAAAATGAATTTAGAAGAGGAAGCAAGCGAAAAGGGGAAAAGAACTTGATTCGGGATCAATTTAGAGGGGTAGATACAGTAAAACAATCTAGATAAAATGGAAGTGAATTTGGAGAGGACCGCGGTAAGGATAAACAAGGCTCAGAGAGGGCGAGGACGGACGGGAACTGTAAGCAATTTCGGACAAGGGGAGGTAGTACAGCGAAGTATAAGTCGTGAGCCGCGGCTTGGACTGGACGAAGAATAAAAGCGAGAACAGGGAAGGGGGCGGAGAGGAGGGAACGAAAGGTGAGGGGTGACTGAGATGGTCCTGAAACTTGATTCACGGCAGGGAGATTCATGCGTCAGGATCCATGTCGGCATCGGGGGCGGGAATGTGTTCAAGGAGACCATCGGGGTTGATGTCGGCTGGTGAGGTCGGGAGTGGGGAAGCGGGAGCTTGGACATTGGGAGCACCGACCGCAATCTAGCCATCCGTTTGAGGTGGAACCGGGGCATTCTGAGTACGGAGGCGTATGAATCCACCTGCCGCTGCTCGTGGGGAAGGCAGAGGGACTTCCCCAGGAAACCTAGGGATACTGGACAGTTTGGCGTGGATTTGGATATCGGTGCCCCGAAAAGAGGTAGACTTTATGTGAATCTTTTCAATCCTACTCCTAGCAAACCATCATGTGAGCCGAAACGCATGTAAAATAGACTCCAAAGCTCCCCGTTATCGTTACATGTCCATCGCAGTAGTTACCAATATCCCTTACATATCCCTCGCAGTAGTTACTACTATCCCTTTTGGATTCTGGCCGTGCACTATGCGATGTACCGATAAATATGGCAACTGTTATCGTCTCGTTCGATAAACTCCCGTTCTACCAAGGTCTCAATTCTTTCCTTAGTTTCCTGCGAGCATGGATCGAAATAGCGAGAGAGCTGTGCCTTCACTTTCATTACTAGGTCATTGTGCTTCATGATCTTGTCGTTCTTCATGATGCGAACAATTGCTGAATCAATCAGCTGCTGCCGGTCAGCACAATTCCACATGCGCGCTTGACCTTTGTCACCCCCAATTTCCTGGAAGGCAGATGGCGTGGTCTCTTCATTTCAATTCGTTTCGTTCTACATGTGAACTCTTCATTAAAGTAGAACTTGTCCTCCGGTCTCACCTCATCTTCCTCTGGTTCCCTCCGTAGGAAGCGGTACTTGCCAAAGGAAAGGAGTTTCAGATGATGTTTGAGGTCCTTTTCCGGGATCCGAGTGGTGTCGCCAATTTGTTTGCAAGTCAAACAATCTCTGTCATTGAATAACATCAAGATGCTCATTGCGTATGCAGATGCACCGGATATTTCTACTGTTCTCTTGCCCCGCCAAAGCGAGCTTCCATTTCTACAGTACTCAACGTCTGTTTCCACGTCATGCATCGGGTTTTGAACTTGCTGCAGTAATACTCCTCAAACTTGCGAATGCAGTGAGCCGCAGGGGGTGGCAAGTTAATCTTTTCGGTTACAGCAGTTGATGATGCGATCGGCCAGATTGATTTTGTCAATACTGCAACGCTCAGTTCAATATTGGACGGTTCAACTCCTTCATTAGTTATCTTTGCTCTGAATTCCTCCGTCATCTTCTCACTGTCATCCATATCATTCAGCATTGTTTCCATTCTGGAGGTATACGCGGGCCCACATACTGTTTTCATCCTCATGATAAAACGACGCTCCGAGTATAAGTTTGCGTTGAGCGAATGTAGGAGTCTTTCAGACAAATGAAGTTGGTAGTACCGCCCAAATACGTCCCTCTCGTTCAGAAGGCGGAAGAGGTCTATGACATCGTCCAGCTCGGCCTCAAAAACTTCTTCATCCGTTTTGTTCTTCAAAACTGTGTGTACATAAGATGAAACATACTCTGTAGCCCTTGGGAAACTGTTAATGACTCTTTCCAATGCCTCATTCACTACTGATATAAACTTCCTTGAGGAACTCCCAGCTGAGCTCAGCATATGACTCCCAACCTCGATCACTGTTTCACCGCCCGTAGCACCAGCAACGCGGGGCCCAAATTCTGCACCTCCGGTACCAATATTTCCTCCAGAGCTAGAACCAGCTGATTGTCCCCGTGCAAAACCAGTTTCTTCCTCCCAAGCACTTCTACATCTCCCGCTACCACTTAAATCTGCTTCAGGTTGAATACCTAGAACTTTCTTGGCCTGCGTGGTTGAGAAAATTTCTGGTAAAACCCTATTGGCGGAAGCAACTGGGAAGTACAACGCAAGCATGATAATCTCGTGGTAGTTGGACTTCAGCGCTGTCATAGAATGCATGAAAGTTTCCGGATCCTTTAAATTCCTAGAATCTTCGACCAACCGGGTACCTTTGAGTAGGACTTCTGCTTTTAGCGTTCTACACATTGATTCCACACCATTTTGAACCCCTTGAAGCAATGAGTACATCAGCTTAATTTCTTCAACTTTTCCGTTTCGGATCATCGAAAGGAGCCCGGAACCTTCCATATCAACCACATTTGTAATATGCTTCGAAATCAGCTCTTTCCTAACGACTTCTATTACCTTTGACTCTGTGCTTGGCGGAAGATAACTTTTGGCCCTCATTAATTCTTCCTGGAACCATTCACGGACCCTTCTGAGGTAGTTAGAGCACGTCTCCTTTCCAAGATAGAGTCTCGCTTGTCGTTCATAAAACTGCTTTGTGCAATCCAAAAAGTCATCCTCGAATAAATTAGCATAGACCGAGCGGCCGTTTCTGTCTGTGCCCAACTCAGTAAGCAATTCCGTAAATGCACGAATCTGGTCGGTATCAATAAGCGACCCGTTCCTTTCCGTCTCGACACTTTCCAAGATTATATCCGAAAACCTGCGTACCACCGCAAGATTCTTGATGACAATATCCCTGAACAGTAAGATACCAAGGTCGTAAACTGGTTTCCTACCCTTGAATCTTGCATAGAAGCGATCCAAACATGTCAGGATGTCCCGCGTATGGCCAAGGCTCAGGGAAAACCTGGCCCATTGCTTTTTAATTTCCAAAAGAAAGAGGGGAGTGTCCTGACTCTTCACCTTTTCGGCAACCCTCTGCAGATGCCTGGCAAGCAAATTCATGAGGCCATTGTATAGATCAGCTCCATGACCACGTACAATCATACTGTACGCAAGCCTGTGGACTTGTTCAACAGAAAGGTCTGAGGTCTTTTGGTCGATAATTTTAGAAATGGCCATACTCAGCTCGGCCCAGGAGTTTTGAGCTGTACTAGGATCCATGGGGGTGGTCGTAGCAGCGGATGTTGATATGGACGCCACCTCTGGTGAGTGAACGTGACACTAAAAGGAGGTAAGATGAAATTGGTAGCGCAGTAATGAGGAAACTAGATGGAAAGAGATTGAGCAAGTAGAGATAAAAAGTGTAGAGCAATGCATTGTGTTTCGAAGGCACACGATTTGAAGCGGCTGGCACCAGATTTATACAACTTTTGTATTTCAGCACCAATGCTGATGAGTCCGAATTGCATGTGACCCAAACCCAGATTGCCGCTCAAGTCGTGACCCATTTTTCGCTCATAAGGGGTGAGAGATGGCTCAAAGGTGAGATCGCTAACCACATCTCCATCCTGATAGGCGAGCTCTGCATACTCCAAAATCCGTCTACGAATCTCAGTCTCCCTTACCTCATCGCGACCTGACCTTTCTTTCAAACCCATCCTCACAACTCCTTTAGCATGACCATGTCTACCGACGAAGTTGACTCTTCTTTCGGCAGGATTTCCTCGGTTACTAATCGCAGCAGATTCTTCCCTGCCACTCGTTTGATGATGATTGCCGCTGCGATGTGACTCAAATTTCTCCATGAATCGCATTTGGAGCGGACCTACGTCCTCTCGCGTTGCGGGAGGCAAACGGCGGTACTCTGCTATTATCTTGCGCTTGTTGATGAAACCCTTCCTCAATTCGACTAGGGCCGCTGTCGCGTCAGCCACTGTTCCAAATTTGACGACAGCCATTCCACGGAAAGCCCCTGTTGTCTTCTCATTGATAAGGAACATACTGACAAACTCGGGACGGCCCGAAAGGATGCGACGCACCGCACCCTCCAGCGAGGCTTTCGAGATTCGGTAGTCCAGGTTCTTGAGGAAAAGACTGCTATTAGGACGGGATGAAGACATATTTACCTTCTTTTTGCGACTGGACGATGGCACATCTCCGTGGTGAATGTGTCGGTTTTCCTGGGCATGGTAGCGATTATGGTTCCTGTGGCTCATATTTCTAGAAGAATCGAGCTGGTCGGCACGAATGTTTGCAGAATACGACAGTCTGGACACGGGTTGTGAGATTGGTTTGTGGCTCGGGCGGAGGTAGTCTCAGTGGGTGTGTTTCTCAAACAATGAGACGAGAACAAGAGGAGATGAAACGCGGGTGCTTTTTGAATATAACAGAGACAGGGAAGCGTGTGCTTGTGGTTGAGGATTTTCTGGGAAGTCTTCAAGTCTGTCAACTCGGAAAGATTGATAGAGTCGGAGGAAAATACAAAAACGTCTAGTTGGAGCGAGGGAAGGTGCACCCGAAGACTGCAGAAAAAGCGGAATTTGTACAAATTCTTCTGCTCGACTGCACGACAAGAAAAGATGACAGGCTGTCTCTCCAAGTTCAATTAACTCAATCGTACCGTTTCTGCTCAAATTTCTGACTGCTCAAGTTTTTGAATAAGGAGCAAATGCCGACTGGAATGGATTGTGCACTGTATGATACACTGTACCGTACTGTCCCAGAGACGTGGATTCAACCGGCCACAATCTGCCTACATGAAAATAACGCAAAAATTTCCCTCTCTACTGTAAATGTGCATGGAAGTCCTGTCGGTACAAAACTGCATCTCTACTGTATCGGAGCGTTGGGACAGACTCATCAGTCTGTCCGACCCACAGATCTCTTTTCGCCTTCTCCGGCATTGTGCCGGTGCCTGTCGCCTTTTGTATGCAAGGAACGTGGCCGTGAGGGCATTGGAGATGTACGGAAAGGTTCGGGGGTTTTGATGCAAAGGCACGCTGCAGCAGCCCTCATGTCCAATGCGGCCTGCTTGATGGCTGGCCTGAAGGTAGCTTTTTAGGGGGCGTAGTTCCTTCCCTATTACTTTGTCGGTATACCCTTTTTGAGTCGATTGCTGTTGTCTGGAAAACCATGGATAGATCAGATATATCTTCCAAGAGTAAAACATCCAAACCTTTCCCCCGTTGGGGGCTCGGAAGGCTGAGAGGTAAAGGGTTTTGCGAAAAAGGCGTTGTGTAAAAACGAACATAACAGGCGATTTCATCCAATCCAGAGAGCTATAGGGAACTAGACAGTAAACAAGCCCCGTTAGAGGAGACCACTGGTAGGGTGAGCTATTGCAACAGGAATTACCTCGCCCTCGAGAAAATGCTCCATGGCTCTATTTGATACAGCTCCTACCAGTTCTTACCATTTCACATCAATGTGTCTGGATCGCCCATTGAGCATTTCATTGAATGCAGAAGTCATAGAGGCTTGACTGCCTGCATACGCTACAGTCGCGTCGCTGCTCCTTTCCATCATGCTAAAATCATCCATGAGTTGACGTACCCTTAAACCCCCCCAACTACGAATCCCATAGCCACATACTCGGCCTCAACGGTTGACTGCGCGACTAGTTTTTGTTTCTGAATTCCCCAAGAGACGGCTCTCCCGGCGTGAGTGAACATAGACATTAATTGAACGGCGATCAGGTCGTTGTCCAGCAAAGTCAGAGTCAGTAGAGCCCAGAGAGTATCAGAACAGTTCTTGTATGTTAGTGCAACATCTCGTGAGCCCTTTGAATAGCGAAGGACAGTTTTCGCTGCATTCTAATGAACCACACACAAAATATCTACCAGGAGCAAAGCACCCAACTATTCCCCTTGGCTGTGATCGGAAAATGGAGATCTTGTAATACCACACAGTCTAGTCTTCCACCAGCAAGATTGAATGACCCCAGTCTTTTAGCATCACTTATCAAAACAACTGCTCAAACTTTATTTTTCACCTTCTTGACATTATCTCAGCTGCAGTAGCCCAGAACAGTGCGGCCACAAGAGCAGACCCTTTCAAAACTACTTGCCCTGGATGCTGTGCAACTACCAAAGTATATCACATCGGGACTGGCCTTCCTTACGCTTTCGCTCCGTGCTGAGTACTCACCCGCTTCCCTTCAAAGAACCTCAAGCCAGAGCTATCAATCTGTTCCCGCGGCGACTAGTGCACTTGCAGAAATGACGGGGGAAATGCGGAAGCTCTCGGATTCAAAGCCTTACTTGTTGATCGGTGAGTCTATGGCGCCGACTGTTTCCGCTTCCTTGCTTCCAAAGACATGTTGCTTGGTGATGCCGATGCGTTTCCATTCAACCCGACCCTCCCTCGCAGTGAATCCGATAGTTCCATCTGGCCCGATTGGTTGATGTAGAGGAACGTAGAGCTTATATGAAGGGGCCTGGCTACCCCCAGCCCCAGCGAAAACAACCACAACCAATACCGCACTGAACACCCACGGCAGCTCTGAATCTGTAGCATTTTCTTCCTTAAACTGTATCGCCAGAGTGATCGATTTCTTCCATTCGACGGGAACGCGTGACCCAGCGCTTTCGTTGTTCTTTCTTTTTCCAGCCCCTTCCCAGTTCCGATTTGCTTGTATCCTGGCCGCTACTTTGTCCCACTCTCCTTTCTTGACTGGGTCCTTGGTTATGTGCAGAACCGTGAAGCCTTCATTATTGGCAAGGCTTATTGCACTTGCAAAATTGAGCAAAAAAGGCCCGGGAAAAACAGTAGGCCCGGGAAAGAAGTCCCTGTCAAAGAAAAATCTTTTCCCGGACCTTCTCTTTTTTCCCGGACCCACCCTTCTCGGACTCACTCTTTTTCCCGAACAAAAGGAGCAAATAGAAAAAAAGAGTAGGACCGGGAAAAAGTCCCCGCCAAAGAAAGAAATCTTTTCTCAGACCTATTCTTTTTTCCAGGACCCATTATTCCCGGACTCACTCTATATTTCCGGACAAAAATAGTAGATTGAACAAATCTTTTCCCGGATTCACTCATTTTTCTTTGACAGGGGCTTCTTTCCCGAAAGATCGCAATTGAGAACGGGGATCGACAACAAAGGCCCGAAAGAGAGCCACGCGGAGTGCCAATTTGGAAGTAATTAGGGGGAGGAGTGGGGCATTTTAAATCCATGAAAAATGAGGTCAGCTATTTCCTGAGGGATGTTGTGGTAGGAGTAAATTCTTAAAATGTAAAAGATTAGAACGAAGCCGTCAAAACGCTAGAAAACTGGCTGGACGCCAGCCAGTAAGTAATCAGGTGAAAGTGGTTTTTCCGAATTGCGCATCGGGCAAAATGGAGTCTCAGAGAAAAGCAGCTCCTTGATTTTTCGTGTTTTTAAGTTATGCGTAAAATCCTTCTCGAATTTGAATGTCCTTTAAGTGGGGTAAAATGTGGTCTGGTTTAGTATTTGAAAGATATGGTGTGTTGTTGCTCGGAATATCCTACAGGGCGACCACTAATCTGAAAATTGGAAAATATTTCGACGAGCAAGCGACGTACGAATTTGATCACCTTTTCTTTCGTTTCTTTTGTCGGTGTAGGTATTCATCACGGTCAGTTGGTCCGAAAGGGAGTAGGGGAATGGAGTTTAGGGGCCGGGGTGGCGGTTTTTGGAAATGACTGTGGTTGGGCACAGGTTGTCCATTTGTGTGGGCTTTGGGGAGCGGTAGGCTATTGAGGGTGTTTTGAATGGGTAGGTGAAGACGAATGGTGAGTACAATGATCGGGGGCGTTTGAAACTTGGAATAAAGGGGTTTACATAGGCTCCCGAGCGCGCATTCTATAGATTTGGAATAGGTCAAATAACCCTTCAGGGGAATTTGTAGTGGTGTATTTGCGCCCTTTTTCTCAAAAAAATGAATTTAGAAGAGGAAGCAAGCGAAAAGGGGAAAAGAACTTGATTCGGGATCAATTTAGAGAGGTAGATACAGTAAAACAATCTAGACAAAATGGAAGTGAATTTGGAGAGGACCGCGGTAAGGATAAACAAGGCTCAGAGAGGGCGAGGACGGACGGGAACTGTAAGCAATTTCGGACAAGGGGAGGTAGTACAGCGAAGTATAAGTCGTAAGCCGCGGCTTGGACTGGACGAAGAATAAAAGCGAGAACAGGGAAGGGGGCGGAGAGGAGGGAACGAAAGGTGAGGGGATTAGGGGTTTTTTCGTGGCTACCCACTCCTCGAAGGTCTCTTCAGCCCCCTCCTCGACTTCCCACTCCTACCCTCAGCTACCTCCTCCGCCTCGTTCTCGACGAGCAAGCGACGCACGAATTTGATCACCCTTTCTTTCGTTCCTTTTGTCGGTGTAGGTATTCATCACGGTCAGTTGGTCCGAAAGGGAGTAGGGGAATGGAGTTTAGGGGGCCGGGGTGGCGGTTTTTGGAAATGACTGTGGTTGGGCACAGGTTGTCCATTTGTGTGGGCTTTGGGGAGCGGTAGGCTATTGAGGGTGTTTTGAATGGGTAGGTGAAGACGAATGGTGAGTACAATGATCGGGGCGTTTGAAACTTGGAATAAAGGGGTTTACATAGGCTCCCGAGCGCGCATTCTATAGATTTGGAATAGGTCAAATAACCCTTCAGGGGAATTTGTAGTGGTGTATTTGCGCCCTTTTTCTCAAAAAAATGAATTTAGAAGAGGAAGCAAGCGAAAAGGGGAAAAGAACTTGATTCGGGATCAATTTAGAGGGGTAGATACAGTAAAACAATCTAGACAAAATGGAAGTGAATTTGGAGAGGACCGCGGTAAGGATAAACAAGGCTCAGAGAGGGCGAGGACGGACGGGAACTGTAAGCAATTTCGGACAAGGGGAGGTAGTACAGCGAAGTATAAGTCGTGAGCCGCGGCTTGGACTGGACGAAGAATAAAAGCGAGAACAGGGAAGGGGGCGGAGAGGAGGGAACGAAAGGTGAGGGGTGACTGAGATGGTCCTGAAACTTGATTCACGGCAGGGAGATTCATGCGTCAGGATCCATGTCGGCATCGGGGGCGGGAATGTGTTCAAGGAGACCATCGGGGTTGATGTCGGCTGGTGAGGTCGGGAGTGGGGAAGCGGGAGCTTGGACATTGGGAGCACCGACCGCAATCTAGCCATCCGTTTGAGGTGGAACCGGGGCATTCTGAGTACGGAGGCGTATGAATCCACCTGCCGCTGCTCGTGGGGAAGGCAGAGGGACTTCCCCAGGAAACCTAGGGATACTGGACAGTTTGGCGTGGATTTGGATATCGGTGCCCCGAAAAGAGGTAGACTTTATGTGAATCTTTTCAATCCTACTCCTAGCAAACCATCATGTGAGCCGAAACGCATGTAAAATAGACTCCAAAGCTCCCCGTTATCGTTACATGTCCATCGCAGTAGTTACCAATATCCCTTACATATCCCTCGCAGTAGTTACTACTATCCCTTTTGGATTCTGGCCGTGCACTATGCGATGTACCGATAAATATGGCAACTGTTATCGTCTCGTTCGATAAACTCCCGTTCTACCAAGGTCTCAATTCTTTCCTTAGTTTCCTGCGAGCATGGATCGAAATAGCGAGAGAGCTGTGCCTTCACTTTCATTACTAGGTCATTGTGCTTCATGATCTTGTCGTTCTTCATGATGCGAACAATTGCTGAATCAATCAGCTGCTGCCGGTCAGCACAATTCCACATGCGCGCTTGACCTTTGTCACCCCCAATTTCCTGGAAGGCAGATGGCGCTGGTCTCTTCATTTCAATTCGTTTCGTTCTACATGTGAACTCTTCATTAAAGTAGAACTTGTCCTCCGGTCTCACCTCATCTTCCTCTGGTTCCCTCCGTAGGAAGCGGTACTTGCCAAAGGAAAGGAGTTTCAGATGATGTTTGAGGTCCTTTTCCGGGATCCGAGTGGTGTCGCCAATTTGTTTGCAAGTCAAACAATCTCTGTCATTGAATAACATCAAGATGCTCATTGCGTATGCAGATGCACCGGATATTTCTACTGTTCTCTTGCCCCCGCCAAAGCGAGCTTCCATTTCTACAGTACTCAACGTCTGTTTCCACGTCATGCATCGGGTTTTGAACTTGCTGCAGTAATACTCCTCAAACTTGCGAATGCAGTGAGCCGCAGGTGGTGGCAAGTTAATCTTTTCGGTTACAGCAGTTGATGATGCGATCGGCCAGATTGATTTTGTCAATACTGCAACGCTCAGTTCAATATTGGACGGTTCAACTCCTTCATTAGTTATCTTTGCTCTGAATTCCTCCGTCATCTTTCACTGTCATCCATATCATTCAGCATTGTTTCCATTCTGGAGGTATACGCGGGCCCACATACTGTTTTCATCCTCATGATAAAACGACGCTCCGAGTATAAGTTTGCGTTGAGCGAATGTAGGAGTCTTTCAGACAAATGAAGTTGGTAGTACCGCCCAAATACGTCCCTCTCGTTCAGAAGGCGGAAGAGGTCTATGACATCGTCCAGCTCGGCCTCAAAAACTTCTTCATCCGTTTTGTTCTTCAAAACTGTGTGTACATAAGATGAAACATACTCTGTAGCCCTTGGGAAACTGTTAATGACTCTTTCCAATGCCTCATTCACTACTGATATAAACTTCCTTGAGGAACTCCCAGCTGAGCTCAGCATATGACTCCCAACCTCGATCACTGTTTCACCGCCCGTAGCACCAGCAACGCGGGGCCCAAATTCTGCACCTCCGGTACCAATATTTCCTCCAGAGCTAGAACCAGCTGATTGTCCCCGTGCAAAACCAGTTTCTTCCTCCCAAGCACTTCTACATCTCCCGCTACCACTTAAATCTGCTTCAGGTTGAATACCTAGAACTTTCTTGGCCTGCGTGGTTGAGAAAATTTCTGGTAAAACCCTATTGGCGGAAGCAACTGGGAAGTACAACGCAAGCATGATAATCTCGTGGTAGTTGGACTTCAGCGCTGTCATAGAATGCATGAAAGTTTCCGGATCCTTTAAATTCCTAGAATCTTCGACCAACCGGGTACCTTTGAGTAGGACTTCTGCTTTTAGCGTTCTACACATTGCTTCCACACCATTTTGAACCCCTTGAAGCAATGAGTACATCAGCTTAATTTCTTCAACTTTTCCGTTTCGGATCATCGAAAGGAGCCCGGAACCTTCCATATCAACCACATTTGTAATATGCTTCGAAATCAGCTCTTTCCTAACGACTTCTATTACCTTTGACTCTGTGCTTGGCGGAAGATAACTTTTGGCCCTCATTAATTCTTCCTGGAACCATTCACGGACCCTTCTGAGGTAGTTAGAGCACGTCTCCTTTCCAAGATAGAGTCTCGCTTGTCGTTCATAAAACTGCTTTGTGCAATCCAAAAAGTCATCCTCGAATAAATTAGCATAGACCGAGCGGCCGTTTCTGTCTGTGCCCAACTCAGTAAGCAATTCCGTAAATGCACGAATCTGGTCGGTATCAATAAGCGACCCGTTCCTTTCCGTCTCGACACTTTCCAAGATTATATCCGAAAACCTGCGTACCACCGCAAGATTCTTGATGACAATATCCCTGAACAGTAAGATACCAAGGTCGTAAACTGGTTTCCTACCCTTGAATCTTGCATAGAAGCGATCCAAACATGTCAGGATGTCCCGCGTATGGCCAAGGCTCAGGGAAAACCTGGCCCATTGCTTTTTAATTTCCAAAAGAAAGAGGGGAGTGTCCTGACTCTTCACCTTTTCGGCAACCCTCTGCAGATGCCTGGCAAGCAAATTCATGAGGCCATTGTATAGATCAGCTCCATGACCACGTACAATCATACTGTACGCAAGCCTGTGGACTTGTTCAACAGAAAGGTCTGAGGTCTTTTGGTCGATAATTTTAGAAATGGCCATACTCAGCTCGGCCCAGGAGTTTTGAGCTGTACTAGGATCCATGGGGGTGGTCGTGGCAGCGGATGTTGATATGGACGCCACCTCTGGTAAGTGAACGTGACACTAAAAGGAGGTAAGATGAAATTGGTAGCGCAGTAATGAGGAAACTAGATGGAAAGAGATTGAGCAAGTAGAGATAAAAAGTGTAGAGCAATGGATTGTGTTTCGAAGGCACACGATTTGAAGCGGCTGGCACCAGATTTATACAACTTTTGTATTTCAGCACCAATGCTGATGAGTCCGAATTGCACTTGCAAAATTGAGCAAAAAAGGCCCGGGAAAAACAGTAGGCCCGGGAAAGAAGTCCCTGTCAAAGAAAAATCTTTTCCCGGACCCTCTCTTTTTCCCGGACCCACCCTTCTCGGACTCACTCTTTTTCCCGAACAAAAGGAGCAAATGAAAAAAAGAGTAGGACCGGGAAAAAGTCCCCGCCAAAGAAAGAAATCTTTTCTCAGACCTATTCTTTTTTCCAGGACCCATTATTCCCGGACTCACTCTATATTTCCGGACAAAAATAGTAGATTGAACAAATCTTTTCCCGGATTCACTCATTTTTCTTTGACAGGGCTTCTTTCCCGAAAGATCGCAATTGAGAACGGGGATCGACAACAAAGGCCCGAAAGAGAGCCACGCGGAGTGCCAATTTGGAAGTAATTAGGGGGAGAAGTGGGGCATTTTAAATCCATGAAAAATGAGGTCAGCTATTTCCTGAGGGATGTTGTGGTAGGAGTAAATTCTTAAAATGTAAAAGATTAGAACGAAGCCGTCAAAACGCTAGAAAACTGGCTGGACGCCAGCCAGTAAGTAATCAGGTGAAAGTGGTTTTTCCGAATTGCGCATCGGGCAAAATGGAGTCTCAGAGAAAAGCAGCTACTTGATTTTTCGTGTTTTTAAGTTATGCGTAAAATCCTTCTCGAATTTGAATGTCCTTTAAGTGGGGTAAAATGTGGTCTGGTTTAGTATTTGAAAGATATGGTGTGTTGTTGCTCGGAATATCCTACAGGGCGACCACTAATCTGAAAATCGGAAAATATTTTTACAAGTACTTGAAAACTGTTTAACTGGTTTTTCATATAGAAAAAAGTGACGAAAAATTGCGGAATATTTTTTATCAAAGGTCAACCATTTCTGTGTTTTGTAAATCATCTAGAATAGATTTATTATTTTTCACTGGCTCATGTTTTATATTTTATTACACGTGAAGTATTTTTTTTGTCTGTCAGTTAGTTTTTAGATTCTACAGTTGTAATTGCTGGAATTATGCTACCAGCAAATTATTATTTGGGCTATTTCGCACTTGACGAAATACTGTATAATTATTATTCAGCATGAATTCGGTCTGAGGAAATGTTTATACTGTGAGAATCATCTCTGCAGCTTCATGTTCCAATTTGCAGAACAAATAACCTTAGGCTGTTAGAAAATTTAGAAATCCTCAGGCCATCGAACTATGCTCGTTGATCAATAAATATTTGTTTTCTTTATATTATTGTTCTCAGTCCTACTAAGGAAATTTGCTATTCATTTATTTGGAATTATCTATTTTGAATCTAGGTATTTCATTTAATTCGTGCAGGTAATACCTCTTTAATTACCCTAAAAAGCCGGCTCAAGGCCGCCCACCAGATAGGCTGGATTGGACAACACGGCCACCGAAGCGTGTCTTTTTGTCAATTTTTTTAAATTTTTATGTACGCGAGGAGTGCACTGGGCACGTGTGTTGGGGTTGAGTTAGTGCATGGCATGTATACGTGTATTGTCAGCGAAATGCAGCAATATGTACAGTAATATTCTGTCAGCAACGTACCTAGTCCGCATTCAATGCTCCTCTGTAGTCTGTAACAAGTACCCCTGACCGGGTCTCTGGGACCACAGAGGCATTATTGATTGGAAGTACAACTGTCCTGGTCCATGCTTAGCAACTTAGGAGTGAAATTGTAACCGAAGCACCTTCAGGGTTCAATTAGTACAGTACGTGCCATACGTTTGTGTAATTTCAGCTTATTGTAGTGATATGTACAGCAGTTTACAGTCAATAGAGCACTCTGTAGGATATTCCGGGCTACAACCGACAGAAACATTTTCAATATTAAATCATCCCACATATTCCCCCATGGTTCGTGAAGAGCCCCTATTTATCTTATATAAAGTACCACAGATTCAATACAAAGAAATAAAGAGGCACCAGTGAACTTGACAGCCGCCATTTGGGTCCATTCCTGGCATTCTAGACTAAGACTTGAAACATAAAATCGAATTGACCAGCAAAACTACCTAAGCTGGTCATCATGAATGTGTGTTATAGGGGAAAATCGTCGAGAGAAGAGATACTCAGAACCGACTACCCCAAGAAGGAGGTGTTGCAAGCGACAAAAGTGCTAATGTGCTACAGTTGCCAACAAAAAGGAGTGTATATGGAAGAGAGTTGAGAGGGCTACAAGAAAGTACGGGAAAGGCAGGATCTACCAATTATGCTCTGTAACCAGCGTAGGAAAAACTTTTCTTGTGTCTGAAGTTGACTCTCAAGTTCCTTCTACTCGGGACTTGACCTCAAGTTGTCTGCCAACTTGCTTGACCTCTCTAAGAGGAAGCAGTTTAATCAGCTTATATAGACTTTTGGTTACCACTAAAGTCCGAACAAAACTACCGAAGATACCAGGAAATGCATAAAAACACTTTGCCTAAGTGATATACTCTAAAAAACGATACTTAAGAAACGAACAATCGATCTGGTCCTCTTATTTCTCATTATCTAGATTGGACCCAAAACAATCCTTCAAAATATCCATGCTGCCCAAGCAGTCCCCGCAAATATCTGCAAACGGCTCATGACTCTCTATTTCCTTCTTGGAGATATCTAAACTACTAAAGATATACCCATTCGGTTCCAGCGTCGGGACCACATGTTCCATACTTTCAAGCCCCGGTCCCACCATTCCAACACCTCGCATATCTCCCTTTCCCTCATTCTACTCGTCCTCCTTCTCATTCTCCTCGCCCTCCTTTTTATCAACTTCGTGGACTAATTTCGGGGCTACCCACTCCTCGAGGTCTCTTGAGCCCCCTCCTCGACTTCCCACTCCTACCCCTCAGCTACCTCCTCCGCCTCGTTCTCGACGAGCAAGCGACGCACGAATTTGATCAACTTTTCTTTCGTTTCTTTTGTCGGTGTAGGTATTCATCACGGTCAGTTGGTCCGAAAGGGAGTAGGGGAATGGAGTTTAGGGGGCCGGGGTGGCGGTTTTTGGAAATGACTGTGGTTGGGCACAGGTTGTCCATTTGTGTGGACTTTGGGGAGCGGTAGGCTATTGAGGGTGTTTTGAATGGGTAGGTGAAGACGAATGGCGAGTACAATGATCAGGGGCGTTTGAAACTTGGAATAAAGGGGTTTACATAGGCTCCCGAGCGCGCATTCTATAGATTTGGAATAGGTTAAATAACCCTTCAGGGGAATTTGTAGTGGTGTATTTGCGCCCTTTTTCTCAAAAAAATGAATTTAGAAGAGGAAGCAAGCGAAAAGGGGAAAAGAACTTGATTCGGGATCAATTTAGAGGGGTAGATACAGTAAAACAATCTAGATAAAATGGAAGTGAATTTGGAGAGGACCGCGGTAAGGATAAACAAGGCTCAGAGAGGGCGAGGACGGACGGGAACTGTAAGCAATTTCGGACAAGGGGAGGTAGTACAGCGAAGTATAAGTCGTGAGCCGCGGCTTGGACTGGACGAAGAATAAAAGCGAGAACAGGGAAGGGGGCGGAGAGGAGGGAACGAAAGGTGAGGGGTGACTGAGATGGTCCTGAAACTTGATTCACGGCAGGGAGATTCATGCGTCAGGATCCATGTCGGCATCGGGGGCGGGAATGTGTTCAAGGAGACCATCGGGGTTGATGTCGGCTGGTGAGGTCGGGAGTGGGGAAGCGGGAGCTTGGACATTGGGAGCACCGACCGCAATCTAGCCATCCGTTTGAGGTGGAACCGGGGCATTCTGAGTACGGAGGCGTATGAATCCACCTGCCGCTGCTCGTGGGGAAGGCAGAGGGACTTCCCCAGGAAACCTAGGGATACTGGACAGTTTGGCGTGGATTTGGATATCGGTGCCCCGAAAAGAGGTAGACTTTATGTGAATCTTTTCAATCCTACTCCTAGCAAACCATCATGTGAGCCGAAACGCATGTAAAATAGACTCCAAAGCTCCCCGTTATCGTTACATGTCCATCGCAGTAGTTACCAATATCCCTTACATATCCCTCGCAGTAGTTACTACTATCCCTTTTGGATTCTGGCCGTGCACTATGCGATGTACCGATAAATATGGCAACTGTTATCGTCTCGTTCGATAAACTCCCGTTCTACCAAGGTCTCAATTCTTTCCTTAGTTTCCTGCGAGCATGGATCGAAATAGCGAGAGAGCTGTGCCTTCACTTTCATTACTAGGTCATTGTGCTTCATGATCTTGTCGTTCTTCATGATGCGAACAATTGCTGAATCAATCAGCTGCTGCCGGTCAGCACAATTCCACATGCGCGCTTGACCTTTGTCACCCCCAATTTCCTGGAAGGCAGATGGCGCTGGTCTCTTCATTTCAATTCGTTTCGTTCTACATGTGAACTCTTCATTAAAGTAGAACTTGTCCTCCGGTCTCACCTCATCTTCCTCTGGTTCCCTCCGTAGGAAGCGGTACTTGCCAAAGGAAAGGAGTTTCAGATGATGTTTGAGGTCCTTTTCCGGGATCCGAGTGGTGTCGCCAATTTGTTTGCAAGTCAAACAATCTCTGTCATTGAATAACATCAAGATGCTCATTGCGTATGCAGATGCACCGGATATTTCTACTGTTCTCTTGCCCCCGCCAAAGCGAGCTTCCATTTCTACAGTACTCAACGTCTGTTTCCACGTCATGCATCGGGTTTTGAACTTGCTGCAGTAATACTCCTCAAACTTGCGAATGCAGTGAGCCGCAGGTGGTGGCAAGTTAATCTTTTCGGTTACAGCAGTTGATGATGCGATCGGCCAGATTGATTTTGTCAATACTGCAACGCTCAGTTCAATATTGGACGGTTCAACTCCTTCATTAGTTATCTTTGCTCTGAATTCCTCCGTCATCTTTCACTGTCATCCATATCATTCAGCATTGTTTCCATTCTGGAGGTATACGCGGGCCCACATACTGTTTTCATCCTCATGATAAAACGACGCTCCGAGTATAAGTTTGCGTTGAGCGAATGTAGGAGTCTTTCAGACAAATGAAGTTGGTAGTACCGCCCAAATACGTCCCTCTCGTTCAGAAGGCGGAAGAGGTCTATGACATCGTCCAGCTCGGCCTCAAAAACTTCTTCATCCGTTTTGTTCTTCAAAACTGTGTGTACATAAGATGAAACATACTCTGTAGCCCTTGGGAAACTGTTAATGACTCTTTCCAATGCCTCATTCACTACTGATATAAACTTCCTTGAGGAACTCCCAGCTGAGCTCAGCATATGACTCCCAACCTCGATCACTGTTTCACCGCCCGTAGCACCAGCAACGCGGGGCCCAAATTCTGCACCTCCGGTACCAATATTTCCTCCAGAGCTAGAACCAGCTGATTGTCCCCGTGCAAAACCAGTTTCTTCCTCCCAAGCACTTCTACATCTCCCGCTACCACTTAAATCTGCTTCAGGTTGAATACCTAGAACTTTCTTGGCCTGCGTGGTTGAGAAAATTTCTGGTAAAACCCTATTGGCGGAAGCAACTGGGAAGTACAACGCAAGCATGATAATCTCGTGGTAGTTGGACTTCAGCGCTGTCATAGAATGCATGAAAGTTTCCGGATCCTTTAAATTCCTAGAATCTTCGACCAACCGGGTACCTTTGAGTAGGACTTCTGCTTTTAGCGTTCTACACATTGCTTCCACACCATTTTGAACCCCTTGAAGCAATGAGTACATCAGCTTAATTTCTTCAACTTTTCCGTTTCGGATCATCGAAAGGAGCCCGGAACCTTCCATATCAACCACATTTGTAATATGCTTCGAAATCAGCTCTTTCCTAACGACTTCTATTACCTTTGACTCTGTGCTTGGCGGAAGATAACTTTTGGCCCTCATTAATTCTTCCTGGAACCATTCACGGACCCTTCTGAGGTAGTTAGAGCACGTCTCCTTTCCAAGATAGAGTCTCGCTTGTCGTTCATAAAACTGCTTTGTGCAATCCAAAAAGTCATCCTCGAATAAATTAGCATAGACCGAGCGGCCGTTTCTGTCTGTGCCCAACTCAGTAAGCAATTCCGTAAATGCACGAATCTGGTCGGTATCAATAAGCGACCCGTTCCTTTCCGTCTCGACACTTTCCAAGATTATATCCGAAAACCTGCGTACCACCGCAAGATTCTTGATGACAATATCCCTGAACAGTAAGATACCAAGGTCGTAAACTGGTTTCCTACCCTTGAATCTTGCATAGAAGCGATCCAAACATGTCAGGATGTCCCGCGTATGGCCAAGGCTCAGGGAAAACCTGGCCCATTGCTTTTTAATTTCCAAAAGAAAGAGGGGAGTGTCCTGACTCTTCACCTTTTCGGCAACCCTCTGCAGATGCCTGGCAAGCAAATTCATGAGGCCATTGTATAGATCAGCTCCATGACCACGTACAATCATACTGTACGCAAGCCTGTGGACTTGTTCAACAGAAAGGTCTGAGGTCTTTTGGTCGATAATTTTAGAAATGGCCATACTCAGCTCGGCCCAGGAGTTTTGAGCTGTACTAGGATCCATGGGGGTGGTCGTGGCAGCGGATGTTGATATGGACGCCACCTCTGGTAAGTGAACGTGACACTAAAAGGAGGTAAGATGAAATTGGTAGCGCAGTAATGAGGAAACTAGATGGAAAGAGATTGAGCAAGTAGAGATAAAAAGTGTAGAGCAATGGATTGTGTTTCGAAGGCACACGATTTGAAGCGGCTGGCACCAGATTTATACAACTTTTGTATTTCAGCACCAATGCTGATGAGTCCGAATTGCACTTGCAAAATTGAGCAAAAAAGGCCCGGGAAAAACAGTAGGCCCGGGAAAGAAGTCCCTGTCAAAGAAAAATCTTTTCCCGGACCCTCTCTTTTTTCCCGGACCCACCCTTCTCGGACTCACTCTTTTTCCCGAACAAAAGGAGCAAATAGAAAAAAAGAGTAGGACCGGGAAAAAGTCCCCGCCAAAGAAAGAAATCTTTTCTCAGACCTATTCTTTTTTCCAGGACCCATTATTCCCGGACTCACTCTATATTTCCGGACAAAAATAGTAGATTGAACAAATCTTTTCCCGGATTCACTCATTTTTCTTTGACAGGGGCTTCTTTCCCGAAAGATCGCAATTGAGAACGGGGATCGACAACAAAGGCCCGAAAGAGAGCCACGCGGAGTGCCAATTTGGAAGTAATTAGGGGGAGAAGTGGGGCATTTTAAATCCATGAAAAATGAGGTCAGCTATTTCCTGAGGGATGTTGTGGTAGGAGTAAATTCTTAAAATGTAAAAGATTAGAACGAAGCCGTCAAAACGCTAGAAAACTGGCTGGACGCCAGCCAGTAAGTAATCAGGTGAAAGTGGTTTTTCCGAATTGCGCATCGGGCAAAATGGAGTCTCAGAGAAAAGCAGCTACTTGATTTTTCGTGTTTTTAAGTTATGCGTAAAATCCTTCTCGAATTTGAATGTCCTTTAAGTGGGGTAAAATGTGGTCTGGTTTAGTATTTGAAAGATATGGTGTGTTGTTGCTCGGAATATCCTACAGGGCGACCACTAATCTGAAAATCGGAAAATATTTTTACAAGTACTTGAAAACTGTTTAACTGGTTTTTCATATAGAAAAAAGTGACGAAAAATTGCGGAATATTTTTTATCAAAGGTCAACCATTTCTGTGTTTTGTAAATCATCTAGAATAGATTTATTATTTTTCACTGGCTCATGTTTTATATTTTATTACACGTGAAGTATTTTTTTTGTCTGTCAGTTAGTTTTTAGATTCTACAGTTGTAATTGCTGGAATTATGCTACCAGCAAATTATTATTTGGGCTATTTCGCACTTGACGAAATACTGTATAATTATTATTCAGCATGAATTCGGTCTGAGGAAATGTTTATACTGTGAGAATCATCTCTGCAGCTTCATGTTCCAATTTGCAGAACAAATAACCTTAGGCTGTTAGAAAATTTAGAAATCCTCAGGCCATCGAACTATGCTCGTTGATCAATAAATATTTGTTTTCTTTATATTATTGTTCTCAGTCCTACTAAGGAAATTTGCTATTCATTTATTTGGAATTATCTATTTTGAATCTAGGTATTTCATTTAATTCGTGCAGGTAATACCTCTTTAATTACCCTAAAAAGCCGGCTCAAGGCCGCCCACCAGATAGGCTGGATTGGACAACACGGCCACCGAAGCGTGTCTTTTTGTCAATTTTTTTAAATTTTTATGTACGCGAGGAGTGCACTGGGCACGTGTGTTGGGGTTGAGTTAGTGCATGGCATGTATACGTGTATTGTCAGCGAAATGCAGCAATATGTACAGTAATATTCTGTCAGCAACGTACCTAGTCCGCATTCAATGCTCCTCTGTAGTCTGTAACAAGTACCCCTGACCGGGTCTCTGGGACCACAGAGGCATTATTGATTGGAAGTACAACTGTCCTGGTCCATGCTTAGCAACTTAGGAGTGAAATTGTAACCGAAGCACCTTCAGGGTTCAATTAGTACAGTACGTGCCATACGTTTGTGTAATTTCAGCTTATTGTAGTGATATGTACAGCAGTTTACAGTCAATAGAGCACTCTGTAGGATATTCCGGGCTACAACCGACAGAAACATTTTCAATATTAAATCATCCCACATATTCCCCCCATGGTTCGTGAAGAGCCTATTTATCTTATATAAAGTACCACAGATTCAATACAAAGAAATAAAGAGGCACCAGTGAACTTGACAGCCGCCATTTGGGTCCATTCCTGGCATTCTAGACTAAGACTTGAAACATAAAATCGAATTGACCTGCAAAACTACCTAAGCTGGTCATCATGAAGGTGTGTTATAGGGGAAAATCGTCGAGAGAAGAGATACTCAGAACCGACTACCCCAAGAAGGAGGTGTTGCAAGCGACAAAAGTGCTAATGTGCTACAGTTGCCAACAAAAAGGAGTGTATATGGAAGAGAGTTGAGAGGGCTACAAGAAAGTAAGGGAAAGGCAGGATCTACCAATTATGCTCTGTAACCAGCGTAGGAAAAACTTTTCTTGTGTCTGAAGTTGACTCTCAAGTTCCTTCTACTCGGGACTTGACCTCAAGTTGTCTGCCAACTTGCTTGACCTCTCTAAGAGGAAGCAGTTTAATCAGCTTATATAGACTTTTGGTTACCCTAAAGTCCGAACAAAACTACCGAAGATACCAGGAAATGCATAAAAACACTTTGCCTAAGTGATATACTCTAAAAAACGATACTTAAGAAACGAACAATCGATCTGGTCCTCTTATTTCTCATTATCTAGATTGGACCCAAAACAATCCTTCAAAATATCCATGCTGCCCAAGCAGTCCCCGCAAATATCTGCAAACGGCTCATGACTCTCTATTTCCTTCTTGGAGATATCTAAACTACTAAAGATATACCCATTCGGTTCCAGCGTCGGGACCACATGTTCCATACTTTCAAGCCCCGGTCCCACCATTCCAACACCTCGCATATCTCCCTTTCCCTCATTCTACTCGTCCTCCTTCTCATTCTCCTCGCCCTCCTTTTTATCAACTTCGTGGACTAATTTCGGGCTACCCACTCCTCGAGGTCTCTTGAGCCCCCTCCTCGACTTCCCACTCCTACCCCTCAGCTACCTCCTCCGCCTCGTTCTCGACGAGCAAGCGACGCACGAATTTGATCAACTTTTCTTTCGTTTCTTTTGTCGGTGTAGGTATTCATCACGGTCAGTTGGTCCGAAAGGGAGTAGGGGAATGGAGTTTAGGGGGCCGGGGTGGCGGTTTTTGGAAATGACTGTGGTTGGGCACAGGTTGTCCATTTGTGTGGACTTTGGGGAGCGGTAGGCTATTGAGGGTGTTTTGAATGGGTAGGTGAAGACGAATGGCGAGTACAATGATCAGGGGCGTTTGAAACTTGGAATAAAGGGGTTTACATAGGCTCCCGAGCGCGCATTCTATAGATTTGGAATAGGTTAAATAACCCTTCAGGGGAATTTGTAGTGGTGTATTTGCGCCCTTTTTCTCAAAAAAATGAATTTAGAGAGGAAGCAAGCGAAAAGGGGAAAAGAACTTGATTCGGGATCAATTTAGAGGGGTAGATACAGTAAAACAATCTAGATAAAATGGAAGTGAATTTGGAGAGGACCGCGGTAAGGATAAACAAGGCTCAGAGAGGGCGAGGACGGACGGGAACTGTAAGCAATTTCGGACAAGGGGAGGTAGTACAGCGAAGTATAAGTCGTGAGCCGCGGCTTGGACTGGACGAAGAATAAAAGCGAGAACAGGGAAGGGGGCGGAGAGGAGGGAACGAAAGGTGAGGGGTGACTGAGATGGTCCTGAAACTTGATTCACGGCAGGGAGATTCATGCGTCAGGATCCATGTCGGCATCGGGGGCGGGAATGTGTTCAAGGAGACCATCGGGGTTGATGTCGGCTGGTGAGGTCGGGAGTGGGGAAGCGGGAGCTTGGACATTGGGAGCACCGACCGCAATCTAGCCATCCGTTTGAGGTGGAACCGGGGCATTCTGAGTACGGAGGCGTATGAATCCACCTGCCGCTGCTCGTGGGGAAGGCAGAGGGACTTCCCCAGGAAACCTAGGGATACTGGACAGTTTGGCGTGGATTTGGATATCGGTGCCCCGAAAAGAGGTAGACTTTATGTGAATCTTTTCAATCCTACTCCTAGCAAACCATCATGTGAGCCGAAACGCATGTAAAATAGACTCCAAAGCTCCCCGTTATCGTTACATGTCCATCGCAGTAGTTACCAATATCCCTTACATATCCCTCGCAGTAGTTACTACTATCCCTTTTGGATTCTGGCCGTGCACTATGCGATGTACCGATAAATATGGCAACTGTTATCGTCTCGTTCGATAAACTCCCGTTCTACCAAGGTCTCAATTCTTTCCTTAGTTTCCTGCGAGCATGGATCGAAATAGCGAGAGAGCTGTGCCTTCACTTTCATTACTAGGTCATTGTGCTTCATGATCTTGTCGTTCTTCATGATGCGAACAATTGCTGAATCAATCAGCTGCTGCCGGTCAGCACAATTCCACATGCGCGCTTGACCTTTGTCACCCCCAATTTCCTGGAAGGCAGATGGCGCTGGTCTCTTCATTTCAATTCGTTTCGTTCTACATGTGAACTCTTCATTAAAGTAGAACTTGTCCTCCGGTCTCACCTCATCTTCCTCTGGTTCCCTCCGTAGGAAGCGGTACTTGCCAAAGGAAAGGAGTTTCAGATGATGTTTGAGGTCCTTTTCCGGGATCCGAGTGGTGTCGCCAATTTGTTTGCAAGTCAAACAATCTCTGTCATTGAATAACATCAAGATGCTCATTGCGTATGCAGATGCACCGGATATTTCTACTGTTCTCTTGCCCCCGCCAAAGCGAGCTTCCATTTCTACAGTACTCAACGTCTGTTTCCACGTCATGCATCGGGTTTTGAACTTGCTGCAGTAATACTCCTCAAACTTGCGAATGCAGTGAGCCGCAGGTGGTGGCAAGTTAATCTTTTCGGTTACAGCAGTTGATGATGCGATCGGCCAGATTGATTTTGTCAATACTGCAACGCTCAGTTCAATATTGGACGGTTCAACTCCTTCATTAGTTATCTTTGCTCTGAATTCCTCCGTCATCTTCTCACTGTCATCCATATCATTCAGCATTGTTTCCATTCTGGAGGTATACGCGGGCCCACATACTGTTTTCATCCTCATGATAAAACGACGCTCCGAGTATAAGTTTGCGTTGAGCGAATGTAGGAGTCTTTCAGACAAATGAAGTTGGTAGTACCGCCCAAATACGTCCCTCTCGTTCAGAAGGCGGAAGAGGTCTATGACATCGTCCAGCTCGGCCTCAAAAACTTCTTCATCCGTTTTGTTCTTCAAAACTGTGTGTACATAAGATGAAACATACTCTGTAGCCCTTGGGAAACTGTTAATGACTCTTTCCAATGCCTCATTCACTACTGATATAAACTTCCTTGAGGAACTCCCAGCTGAGCTCAGCATATGACTCCCAACCTCGATCACTGTTTCACCGCCCGTAGCACCAGCAACGCGGGGCCCAAATTCTGCACCTCCGGTACCAATATTTCCTCCAGAGCTAGAACCAGCTGATTGTCCCCGTGCAAAACCAGTTTCTTCCTCCCAAGCACTTCTACATCTCCCGCTACCACTTAAATCTGCTTCAGGTTGAATACCTAGAACTTTCTTGGCCTGCGTGGTTGAGAAAATTTCTGGTAAAACCCTATTGGCGGAAGCAACTGGGAAGTACAACGCAAGCATGATAATCTCGTGGTAGTTGGACTTCAGCGCTGTCATAGAATGCATGAAAGTTTCCGGATCCTTTAAATTCCTAGAATCTTCGACCAACCGGGTACCTTTGAGTAGGACTTCTGCTTTTAGCGTTCTACACATTGCTTCCACACCATTTTGAACCCCTTGAAGCAATGAGTACATCAGCTTAATTTCTTCAACTTTTCCGTTTCGGATCATCGAAAGGAGCCCGGAACCTTCCATATCAACCACATTTGTAATATGCTTCGAAATCAGCTCTTTCCTAACGACTTCTATTACCTTTGACTCTGTGCTTGGCGGAAGATAACTTTTGGCCCTCATTAATTCTTCCTGGAACCATTCACGGACCCTTCTGAGGTAGTTAGAGCACGTCTCCTTTCCAAGATAGAGTCTCGCTTGTCGTTCATAAAACTGCTTTGTGCAATCCAAAAAGTCATCCTCGAATAAATTAGCATAGACCGAGCGGCCGTTTCTGTCTGTGCCCAACTCAGTAAGCAATTCCGTAAATGCACGAATCTGGTCGGTATCAATAAGCGACCCGTTCCTTTCCGTCTCGACACTTTCCAAGATTATATCCGAAAACCTGCGTACCACCGCAATCCCTGAACAGTAAGATACCAGATGCCTGGCAAGCAAATTCATGAGGCCATTGTATAGATCAGCTCCATGACCACGTACAATCATACTGTACGCAAGCCTGTGGACTTGTTCAACAGAAAGGTCTGAGGTCTTTTGGTCGATAATTTTAGAAATGGCCATACTCAGCTCGGCCCAGGAGTTTTGAGCTGTACTAGGATCCATGGGGTGGTCGTGCAGCGGATGTTGATATGGACGCCACCTCTGGTAAGTGAACGTGACACTAAAAGGAGGTAAGATGAAATTGGTAGCGCAGTAATGAGGAAACTAGATGGAAAGAGATTGAGCAAGTAGAGATAAAAAGTGTAGAGCAATGGATTGTGTTTCGAAGGCACACGATTTGAAGCGGCTGGCACCAGATTTATACAACTTTTGTATTTCAGCACCAATGCTGATGAGTCCGAATTGCACTTGCAAAATTGAGCAAAAAAGGCCCGGGAAAAACAGTAGGCCCGGGAAAGAAGTCCCTGTCAAAGAAAAATCTTTTCCCGGACCCTCTCTTTTTCCCGGACCCACCCTTCTCGGACTCACTCTTTTTCCCGAACAAAAGGAGCAAATAGAAAAAAAGAGTAGGACCGGGAAAAAGTCCCCGCCAAAGAAAGAAATCTTTTCTCAGACCTATTCTTTTTTCCAGGCCCATTATTCCCGGACTCACTCTATATTTCCGGACAAAAATAGTAGATTGAACAAATCTTTTCCCGGATTCACTCATTTTTCTTTGACAGGGCTTCTTTCCCGAAAGATCGCAATTGAGAACGGGGATCGACAACAAAGGCCCGAAAGAGAGCCACGCGGAGTGCCAATTTGGAAGTAATTAGGGGGAGAAGTGGGGCATTTTAAATCCAAAGAAAGAAATCTTTTCTCAGACCTATTCTTTTTTCCAGGACCCATTATTCCCGGACTCACTCTATATTTCCGGACAAAAATAGTAGATTGAACAAATCTTTTCCCGGATTCACTCATTTTTCTTTGACAGGGCTTCTTTCCCGAAAGATCGCAATTGAGAACGGGGATCGACAACAAAGGCCCGAAAGAGAGCCACGCGGAGTGCCAATTTGGAAGTAATTAGGGGAGAAGTGGGGCATTTTAAATCATGAAAAATGAGGTCAGCTATTCCTGAGGGATGTTGTAGGAGTAAATTCTTAAAAATGTAAAAGATTAGAACGAAGCCGTCAAAACGCTAGAAAACTGGCTGGACGCCAGCCAGTAAGTAATCAGGTGAAAGTGGTTTTTCCGAATTGCGCATCGGGCAAAATGGAGTCTCAGAGAAAAGCAGCTACTTGATTTTTCGTGTTTTTAAGTTATGCGTAAAATCCTTCTCGAATTTGAATGTCCTTTAAGTGGGGTAAAATTGGTCTGGTTTAGTATTTGAAAGATATGGTGTGTTGTTGCTCGGAATATCCTACAGGGCGACCACTAATCTGAAAATCGGAAAATATTTTTACAAGTACTTGAAAAACTGTTTAACTGGTTTTTCATATAGAAAAAAGTGACGAAAAATTGCGGAATATTTTTTATCAAAGGTCAACCATTTCTGTGTTTTGTAAATCATCTAGAATAGATTTATTATTTTTCACTGGCTCATGTTTTATATTTTATTACACGTGAAGTATTTTTTTTGTCTGTCAGTTAGTTTTTAGATTCTACAGTTGTAATTGCTGGAATTATGCTACCAGCAAATTATTATTTGGGCTATTTCGCACTTGACGAAATACTGTATAATTATTATTCAGCATGAATTCGGTCTGAGGAAATGTTTATACTGTGAGAATCATCTCTGCAGCTTCATGTTCCAATTTGCAGAACAAATAACCTTAGGCTGTTAGAAAATTTAGAAATCCTCAGGCCATCGAACTATGCTCGTTGATCAATAAATATTTGTTTTCTTTTATTATTGTTCTCAGTCCTACTAAGGAAATTTGCTATTCATTTATTTGGAATTATCTATTTTGAATCTAGGTATTTCATTTAATTCGTGCAGGTAATACCTCTTTAATTACCCTAAAAAGCCGGCTCAAGGCCGCCCACCAGATAGGCTGGATTGGACAACACGGCCACCGAAGCGTGTCTTTTTGTCAATTTTTTTAAATTTTTATGTACGCGAGGAGTGCACTGGGCACGTGTGTTGGGGTTGAGTTAGTGCATGGCATGTATACGTGTATTGTCAGCGAAATGCAGCAATATGTACAGTAATATTCTGTCAGCAACGTACCTAGTCCGCATTCAATGCTCCTCTGTAGTCTGTAACAAGTACCCCTGACCGGGTCTCTGGGACCACAGAGGCATTATTGATTGGAAGTACAACTGTCCTGGTCCATGCTTAGCAACTTAGGAGTGAAATTGTAACCGAAGCACCTTCAGGGTTCAATTAGTACAGTACGTGCCATACGTTTGTGTAATTTCAGCTTATTGTAGTGATATGTACAGCAGTTTACAGTCAATAGAGCACTCTGTAGGATATTCCGGGCTACAACCGACAGAAACATTTTCAATATTAAATCATCCCACATATTCCCCCATGGTTCGTGAAGAGCCCTATTTATCTTATATAAAGTACCACAGATTCAATACAAAGAAATAAAGAGGCACCAGTGAACTTGACAGCCGCCATTTGGGTCCATTCCTGGCATTCTAGACTAAGACTTGAAACATAAAATCGAATTGACCTGCAAAACTACCTAAGCTGGTCATCATGAAGGTGTGTTATAGGGGAAAATCGTCGAGAGAAGAGATACTCAGAACCGACTACCCCAAGAAGGAGGTGTTGCAAGCGACAAAAGTGCTAATGTGCTACAGTTGCCAACAAAAAGGAGTGTATATGGAAGAGAGTTGAGAGGGCTACAAGAAAGTACGGGAAAGGCAGGATCTACCAATTATGCTCTGTAACCAGCGTAGGAAAAACTTTTCTTGTGTCTGAAGTTGACTCTCAAGTTCCTTCTACTCGGGACTTGACCTCAAGTTGTCTGCCAACTTGCTTGACCTCTCTAAGAGGAAGCAGTTTAATCAGCTTATATAGACTTTTGGTTACCCTAAAGTCCGAACAAAACTACCGAAGATACCAGGAAATGCATAAAAACACTTTGCCTAAGTGATATACTCTAAAAAACGATACTTAAGAAACGAACAATCGATCTGGTCCTCTTATTTCTCATTATCTAGATTGGACCCAAAACAATCCTTCAAAATATCCATGCTGCCCAAGCAGTCCCCGCAAATATCTGCAAACGGCTCATGACTCTCTATTTCCTTCTTGGAGATATCTAAACTACTAAAGATATACCCATTCGGTTCCAGCGTCGGGACCACATGTTCCATACTTTCAAGCCCCGGTCCCACCATTCCAACACCTCGCATATCTCCCTTTCCCTCATTCTACTCGTCCTCCTTCTCATTCTCCTCGCCCTCCTTTTTATCAACTTCGTGGACTAATTTCGGGCTACCCACTCCTCGAGGTCTCTTGAGCCCCCTCCTCGACTTCCCACTCCTACCCCTCAGCTACCTCCTCCGCCTCGTTCTCGACGAGCAAGCGACGCACGAATTTGATCACTTTCTTTCGTTTCTTTTGTCGGTGTAGGTATTCATCACGGTCAGTTGGTCCGAAAGGGAGTAGGGGAATGGAGTTTAGGGGGCCGGGGTGGCGGTTTTTGGAAATGACTGTGGTTGGGCACAGGTTGTCCATTTGTGTGGACTTTGGGGAGCGGTAGGCTATTGAGGGTGTTTTGAATGGGTAGGTGAAGACGAATGGCGAGTACAATGATCAGGGGCGTTTGAAACTTGGAATAAAGGGGTTTACATAGGCTCCCGAGCGCGCATTCTATAGATTTGGAATAGGTTAAATAACCCTTCAGGGGAATTTGTAGTGGTGTATTTGCGCCCTTTTTCTCAAAAAAATGAATTTAGAAGAGGAAGCAAGCGAAAAGGGGAAAAGAACTTGATTCGGGATCAATTTAGAGGGGTAGATACAGTAAAACAATCTAGATAAAATGGAAGTGAATTTGGAGAGGACCGCGGTAAGGATAAACAAGGCTCAGAGAGGGCGAGGACGGACGGGAACTGTAAGCAATTTCGGACAAGGGGAGGTAGTACAGCGAAGTATAAGTCGTGAGCCGCGGCTTGGACTGGACGAAGAATAAAAGCGAGAACAGGGAAGGGGGCGGAGAGGAGGGAACGAAAGGTGAGGGGTGACTGAGATGGTCCTGAAACTTGATTCACGGCAGGGAGATTCATGCGTCAGGATCCATGTCGGCATCGGGGGCGGGAATGTGTTCAAGGAGACCATCGGGGTTGATGTCGGCTGGTGAGGTCGGGAGTGGGGAAGCGGGAGCTTGGACATTGGGAGCACCGACCGCAATCTAGCCATCCGTTTGAGGTGGAACCGGGGCATTCTGAGTACGGAGGCGTATGAATCCACCTGCCGCTGCTCGTGGGGAAGGCAGAGGGACTTCCCCAGGAAACCTAGGGATACTGGACAGTTTGGCGTGGATTTGGATATCGGTGCCCCGAAAAGAGGTAGACTTTATGTGAATCTTTTCAATCCTACTCCTAGCAAACCATCATGTGAGCCGAAACGCATGTAAAATAGACTCCAAAGCTCCCCGTTATCGTTACATGTCCATCGCAGTAGTTACCAATATCCCTTACATATCCCTCGCAGTAGTTACTACTATCCCTTTTGGATTCTGGCCGTGCACTATGCGATGTACCGATAAATATGGCAACTGTTATCGTCTCGTTCGATAAACTCCCGTTCTACCAAGGTCTCAATTCTTTCCTTAGTTTCCTGCGAGCATGGATCGAAATAGCGAGAGAGCTGTGCCTTCACTTTCATTACTAGGTCATTGTGCTTCATGATCTTGTCGTTCTTCATGATGCGAACAATTGCTGAATCAATCAGCTGCTGCCGGTCAGCACAATTCCACATGCGCGCTTGACCTTTGTCACCCCCAATTTCCTGGAAGGCAGATGGCGCTGGTCTCTTCATTTCAATTCGTTTCGTTCTACATGTGAACTCTTCATTAAAGTAGAACTTGTCCTCCGGTCTCACCTCATCTTCCTCTGGTTCCCTCCGTAGGAAGCGGTACTTGCCAAAGGAAAGGAGTTTCAGATGATGTTTGAGGTCCTTTTCCGGGATCCGAGTGGTGTCGCCAATTTGTTTGCAAGTCAAACAATCTCTGTCATTGAATAACATCAAGATGCTCATTGCGTATGCAGATGCACCGGATATTTCTACTGTTCTCTTGCCCCCGCCAAAGCGAGCTTCCATTTCTACAGTACTCAACGTCTGTTTCCACGTCATGCATCGGGTTTTGAACTTGCTGCAGTAATACTCCTCAAACTTGCGAATGCAGTGAGCCGCAGGGGTGGCAAGTTAATCTTTTCGGTTACAGCAGTTGATGATGCGATCGGCCAGATTGATTTTGTCAATACTGCAACGCTCAGTTCAATATTGGACGGTTCAACTCCTTCATTAGTTATCTTTGCTCTGAATTCCTCCGTCATCTTCTCACTGTCATCCATATCATTCAGCATTGTTTCCATTCTGGAGGTATACGCGGGCCCACATACTGTTTTCATCCTCATGATAAAACGACGCTCCGAGTATAAGTTTGCGTTGAGCGAATGTAGGAGTCTTTCAGACAAATGAAGTTGGTAGTACCGCCCAAATACGTCCCTCTCGTTCAGAAGGCGGAAGAGGTCTATGACATCGTCCAGCTCGGCCTCAAAAACTTCTTCATCCGTTTTGTTCTTCAAAACTGTGTGTACATAAGATGAAACATACTCTGTAGCCCTTGGGAAACTGTTAATGACTCTTTCCAATGCCTCATTCACTACTGATATAAACTTCCTTGAGGAACTCCCAGCTGAGCTCAGCATATGACTCCCAACCTCGATCACTGTTTCACCGCCCGTAGCACCAGCAACGCGGGGCCCAAATTCTGCACCTCCGGTACCAATATTTCCTCCAGAGCTAGAACCAGCTGATTGTCCCCGTGCAAAACCAGTTTCTTCCTCCCAAGCACTTCTACATCTCCCGCTACCACTTAAATCTGCTTCAGGTTGAATACCTAGAACTTTCTTGGCCTGCGTGGTTGAGAAAATTTCTGGTAAAACCCTATTGGCGGAAGCAACTGGGAAGTACAACGCAAGCATGATAATCTCGTGGTAGTTGGACTTCAGCGCTGTCATAGAATGCATGAAAGTTTCCGGATCCTTTAAATTCCTAGAATCTTCGACCAACCGGGTACCTTTGAGTAGGACTTCTGCTTTTAGCGTTCTACACATTGCTTCCACACCATTTTGAACCCCTTGAAGCAATGAGTACATCAGCTTAATTTCTTCAACTTTTCCGTTTCGGATCATCGAAAGGAGCCCGGAACCTTCCATATCAACCACATTTGTAATATGCTTCGAAATCAGCTCTTTCCTAACGACTTCTATTACCTTTGACTCTGTGCTTGGCGGAAGATAACTTTTGGCCCTCATTAATTCTTCCTGGAACCATTCACGGACCCTTCTGAGGTAGTTAGAGCACGTCTCCTTTCCAAGATAGAGTCTCGCTTGTCGTTCATAAAACTGCTTTGTGCAATCCAAAAAGTCATCCTCGAATAAATTAGCATAGACCGAGCGGCCGTTTCTGTCTGTGCCCAACTCAGTAAGCAATTCCGTAAATGCACGAATCTGGTCGGTATCAATAAGCGACCCGTTCCTTTCCGTCTCGACACTTTCCAAGATTATATCCGAAAACCTGCGTACCACCGCAAGATTCTTGATGACAATATCCCTGAACAGTAAGATACCAAGGTCGTAAACTGGTTTCCTACCCTTGAATCTTGCATAGAAGCGATCCAAACATGTCAGGATGTCCCGCGTATGGCCAAGGCTCAGGGAAAACCTGGCCCATTGCTTTTTAATTTCCAAAAGAAAGAGGGGAGTGTCCTGACTCTTCACCTTTTCGGCAACCCTCTGCAGATGCCTGGCAAGCAAATTCATGAGGCCATTGTATAGATCAGCTCCATGACCACGTACAATCATACTGTACGCAAGCCTGTGGACTTGTTCAACAGAAAGGTCTGAGGTCTTTTGGTCGATAATTTTAGAAATGGCCATACTCAGCTCGGCCCAGGAGTTTTGAGCTGTACTAGGATCCATGGGGGGGTGGCAGCGGATGTTGATATGGACGCCACCTCTGGTAAGTGAACGTGACACTAAAAGGAGGTAAGATGAAATTGGTAGCGCAGTAATGAGGAAACTAGATGGAAAGAGATTGAGCAAGTAGAGATAAAAAGTGTAGAGCAATGGATTGTGTTTCGAAGGCACACGATTTGAAGCGGCTGGCACCAGATTTATACAACTTTTGTATTTCAGCACCAATGCTGATGAGTCCGAATTGCACTTGCAAAATTGAGCAAAAAAGGCCCGGGAAAAACAGTAGGCCCGGGAAAGAAGTCCCTGTCAAAGAAAAATCTTTTCCCGGACCCTCTCTTTTTCCCGGACCCACCCTTCTCGGACTCACTCTTTTTCCCGAACAAAAGGAGCAAATAGAAAAAAAGAGTAGGACCGGGAAAAAGTCCCCGCCAAAGAAAGAAATCTTTTCTCAGACCTATTCTTTTTTCCAGGACCCATTATTCCCGGACTCACTCTATATTTCCGGACAAAAATAGTAGATTGAACAAATCTTTTCCCGGATTCACTCATTTTTCTTTGACAGGGCTTCTTTCCCGAAAGATCGCAATTGAGAACGGGGATCGACAACAAAGGCCCGAAAGAGAGCCACGCGGAGTGCCAATTTGGAAGTAATTAGGGGGAGAAGTGGGGCATTTTAAATCCATGAAAAATGAGGTCAGCTATTTCCTGAGGGATGTTGTGGTAGGAGTAAATTCTTAAAATGTAAAAGATTAGAACGAAGCCGTCAAAACGCTAGAAAACTGGCTGGACGCCAGCCAGTAAGTAATCAGGTGAAAGTGGTTTTTCCGAATTGCGCATCGGGCAAAATGGAGTCTCAGAGAAAAGCAGCTACTTGATTTTTCGTGTTTTTAAGTTATGCGTAAAATCCTTCTCGAATTTGAATGTCCTTTAAGTGGGGTAAAATGTGGTCTGGTTTAGTATTTGAAAGATATGGTGTGTTGTTGCTCGGAATATCCTACAGGGCGACCACTAATCTGAAAATCGGAAAATATTTTTACAAGTACTTGAAAACTGTTTAACTGGTTTTTCATATAGAAAAAAGTGACGAAAAATTGCGGAATATTTTTTATCAAAGGTCAACCATTTCTGTGTTTTGTAAATCATCTAGAATAGATTTATTATTTTTCACTGGCTCATGTTTTATATTTTATTACACGTGAAGTATTTTTTTTGTCTGTCAGTTAGTTTTTAGATTCTACAGTTGTAATTGCTGGAATTATGCTACCAGCAAATTATTATTTGGGCTATTTCGCACTTGACGAAATACTGTATAATTATTATTCAGCATGAATTCGGTCTGAGGAAATGTTTATACTGTGAGAATCATCTCTGCAGCTTCATGTTCCAATTTGCAGAACAAATAACCTTAGGCTGTTAGAAAATTTAGAAATCCTCAGGCCATCGAACTATGCTCGTTGATCAATAAATATTTGTTTTCTTTTATTATTGTTCTCAGTCCTACTAAGGAAATTTGCTATTCATTTATTTGGAATTATCTATTTTGAATCTAGGTATTTCATTTAATTCGTGCAGGTAATACCTCTTTAATTACCCTAAAAAGCCGGCTCAAGGCCGCCCACCAGATAGGCTGGATTGGACAACACGGCCACCGAAGCGTGTCTTTTTGTCAATTTTTTTAAATTTTTATGTACGCGAGGAGTGCACTGGGCACGTGTGTTGGGGTTGAGTTAGTGCATGGCATGTATACGTGTATTGTCAGCGAAATGCAGCAATATGTACAGTAATATTCTGTCAGCAACGTACCTAGTCCGCATTCAATGCTCCTCTGTAGTCTGTAACAAGTACCCCTGACCGGGTCTCTGGGACCACAGAGGCATTATTGATTGGAAGTACAACTGTCCTGGTCCATGCTTAGCAACTTAGGAGTGAAATTGTAACCGAAGCACCTTCAGGGTTCAATTAGTACAGTACGTGCCATACGTTTGTGTAATTTCAGCTTATTGTAGTGATATGTACAGCAGTTTACAGTCAATAGAGCACTCTGTAGGATATTCCGGGCTACAACCGACAGAAACATTTTCAATATTAAATCATCCCACATATTCCCCCATGGTTCGTGAAGAGCCTATTTATCTTATATAAAGTACCACAGATTCAATACAAAGAAATAAAGAGGCACCAGTGAACTTGACAGCCGCCATTTGGGTCCATTCCTGGCATTCTAGACTAAGACTTGAAACATAAAATCGAATTGACCTGCAAAACTACCTAAGCTGGTCATCATGAAGGTGTGTTATAGGGGAAAATCGTCGAGAGAAGAGATACTCAGAACCGACTACCCCAAGAAGGAGGTGTTGCAAGCGACAAAAGTGCTAATGTGCTACAGTTGCCAACAAAAAGGAGTGTATATGGAAGAGAGTTGAGAGGGCTACAAGAAAGTACGGGAAAGGCAGGATCTACCAATTATGCTCTGTAACCAGCGTAGGAAAAACTTTTCTTGTGTCTGAAGTTGACTCTCAAGTTCCTTCTACTCGGGACTTGACCTCAAGTTGTCTGCCAACTTGCTTGACCTCTCTAAGAGGAAGCAGTTTAATCAGCTTATATAGACTTTTGGTTACCACTAAAGTCCGAACAAAACTACCGAAGATACCAGGAAATGCATAAAAACACTTTGCCTAAGTGATATACTCTAAAAAACGATACTTAAGAAACGAACAATCGATCTGGTCCTCTTATTTCTCATTATCTAGATTGGACCCAAAACAATCCTTCAAAATATCCATGCTGCCCAAGCAGTCCCCGCAAATATCTGCAAACGGCTCATGACTCTCTATTTCCTTCTTGGAGATATCTAAACTACTAAAGATATACCCATTCGGTTCCAGCGTCGGGACCACATGTTCCATACTTTCAAGCCCCGGTCCCACCATTCCAACACCTCGCATATCTCCCTTTCCCTCATTCTACTCGTCCTCCTTCTCATTCTCCTCGCCCTCCTTTTTATCAACTTCGTGGACTAATTTCGGGCTACCCACTCCTCGAGGTCTCTTGAGCCCCCTCCTCGACTTCCCACTCCTACCCCTCAGCTACCTCCTCCGCCTCGTTCTCGACGAGCAAGCGACGCACGAATTTGATCAACTTTTCTTTCGTTTCTTTTGTCGGTGTAGGTATTCATCACGGTCAGTTGGTCCGAAAGGGAGTAGGGGAATGGAGTTTAGGGGGCCGGGGTGGCGGTTTTTGGAAATGACTGTGGTTGGGCACAGGTTGTCCATTTGTGTGGACTTTGGGGAGCGGTAGGCTATTGAGGGTGTTTTGAATGGGTAGGTGAAGACGAATGGCGAGTACAATGATCAGGGGCGTTTGAAACTTGGAATAAAGGGGTTTACATAGGCTCCCGAGCGCGCATTCTATAGATTTGGAATAGGTTAAATAACCCTTCAGGGGAATTTGTAGTGGTGTATTTGCGCCCTTTTTCTCAAAAAAATGAATTTAGAAGAGGAAGCAAGCGAAAAGGGGAAAAGAACTTGATTCGGGATCAATTTAGAGGGGTAGATACAGTAAAACAATCTAGATAAAATGGAAGTGAATTTGGAGAGGACCGCGGTAAGGATAAACAAGGCTCAGAGAGGGCGAGGACGGACGGGAACTGTAAGCAATTTCGGACAAGGGGAGGTAGTACAGCGAAGTATAAGTCGTGAGCCGCGGCTTGGACTGGACGAAGAATAAAAGCGAGAACAGGGAAGGGGGCGGAGAGGAGGGAACGAAAGGTGAGGGGTGACTGAGATGGTCCTGAAACTTGATTCACGGCAGGGAGATTCATGCGTCAGGATCCATGTCGGCATCGGGGGCGGGAATGTGTTCAAGGAGACCATCGGGGTTGATGTCGGCTGGTGAGGTCGGGAGTGGGGAAGCGGGAGCTTGGACATTGGGAGCACCGACCGCAATCTAGCCATCCGTTTGAGGTGGAACCGGGGCATTCTGAGTACGGAGGCGTATGAATCCACCTGCCGCTGCTCGTGGGGAAGGCAGAGGGACTTCCCCAGGAAACCTAGGGATACTGGACAGTTTGGCGTGGATTTGGATATCGGTGCCCCGAAAAGAGGTAGACTTTATGTGAATCTTTTCAATCCTACTCCTAGCAAACCATCATGTGAGCCGAAACGCATGTAAAATAGACTCCAAAGCTCCCCGTTATCGTTACATGTCCATCGCAGTAGTTACCAATATCCCTTACATATCCCTCGCAGTAGTTACTACTATCCCTTTTGGATTCTGGCCGTGCACTATGCGATGTACCGATAAATATGGCAACTGTTATCGTCTCGTTCGATAAACTCCCGTTCTACCAAGGTCTCAATTCTTTCCTTAGTTTCCTGCGAGCATGGATCGAAATAGCGAGAGAGCTGTGCCTTCACTTTCATTACTAGGTCATTGTGCTTCATGATCTTGTCGTTCTTCATGATGCGAACAATTGCTGAATCAATCAGCTGCTGCCGGTCAGCACAATTCCACATGCGCGCTTGACCTTTGTCACCCCCAATTTCCTGGAAGGCAGATGGCGCTGGTCTCTTCATTTCAATTCGTTTCGTTCTACATGTGAACTCTTCATTAAAGTAGAACTTGTCCTCCGGTCTCACCTCATCTTCCTCTGGTTCCCTCCGTAGGAAGCGGTACTTGCCAAAGGAAAGGAGTTTCAGATGATGTTTGAGGTCCTTTTCCGGGATCCGAGTGGTGTCGCCAATTTGTTTGCAAGTCAAACAATCTCTGTCATTGAATAACATCAAGATGCTCATTGCGTATGCAGATGCACCGGATATTTCTACTGTTCTCTTGCCCCCGCCAAAGCGAGCTTCCATTTCTACAGTACTCAACGTCTGTTTCCACGTCATGCATCGGGTTTTGAACTTGCTGCAGTAATACTCCTCAAACTTGCGAATGCAGTGAGCCGCAGGGGTGGCAAGTTAATCTTTTCGGTTACAGCAGTTGATGATGCGATCGGCCAGATTGATTTTGTCAATACTGCAACGCTCAGTTCAATATTGGACGGTTCAACTCCTTCATTAGTTATCTTTGCTCTGAATTCCTCCGTCATCTTTCACTGTCATCCATATCATTCAGCATTGTTTCCATTCTGGAGGTATACGCGGGCCCACATACTGTTTTCATCCTCATGATAAAACGACGCTCCGAGTATAAGTTTGCGTTGAGCGAATGTAGGAGTCTTTCAGACAAATGAAGTTGGTAGTACCGCCCAAATACGTCCCTCTCGTTCAGAAGGCGGAAGAGGTCTATGACATCGTCCAGCTCGGCCTCAAAAACTTCTTCATCCGTTTTGTTCTTCAAAACTGTGTGTACATAAGATGAAACATACTCTGTAGCCCTTGGGAAACTGTTAATGACTCTTTCCAATGCCTCATTCACTACTGATATAAACTTCCTTGAGGAACTCCCAGCTGAGCTCAGCATATGACTCCCAACCTCGATCACTGTTTCACCGCCCGTAGCACCAGCAACGCGGGGCCCAAATTCTGCACCTCCGGTACCAATATTTCCTCCAGAGCTAGAACCAGCTGATTGTCCCCGTGCAAAACCAGTTTCTTCCTCCCAAGCACTTCTACATCTCCCGCTACCACTTAAATCTGCTTCAGGTTGAATACCTAGAACTTTCTTGGCCTGCGTGGTTGAGAAAATTTCTGGTAAAACCCTATTGGCGGAAGCAACTGGGAAGTACAACGCAAGCATGATAATCTCGTGGTAGTTGGACTTCAGCGCTGTCATAGAATGCATGAAAGTTTCCGGATCCTTTAAATTCCTAGAATCTTCGACCAACCGGGTACCTTTGAGTAGGACTTCTGCTTTTAGCGTTCTACACATTGCTTCCACACCATTTTGAACCCCTTGAAGCAATGAGTACATCAGCTTAATTTCTTCAACTTTTCCGTTTCGGATCATCGAAAGGAGCCCGGAACCTTCCATATCAACCACATTTGTAATATGCTTCGAAATCAGCTCTTTCCTAACGACTTCTATTACCTTTGACTCTGTGCTTGGCGGAAGATAACTTTTGGCCCTCATTAATTCTTCCTGGAACCATTCACGGACCCTTCTGAGGTAGTTAGAGCACGTCTCCTTTCCAAGATAGAGTCTCGCTTGTCGTTCATAAAACTGCTTTGTGCAATCCAAAAAGTCATCCTCGAATAAATTAGCATAGACCGAGCGGCCGTTTCTGTCTGTGCCCAACTCAGTAAGCAATTCCGTAAATGCACGAATCTGGTCGGTATCAATAAGCGACCCGTTCCTTTCCGTCTCGACACTTTCCAAGATTATATCCGAAAACCTGCGTACCACCGCAAGATTCTTGATGACAATATCCCTGAACAGTAAGATACCAAGGTCGTAAACTGGTTTCCTACCCTTGAATCTTGCATAGAAGCGATCCAAACATGTCAGGATGTCCCGCGTATGGCCAAGGCTCAGGGAAAACCTGGCCCATTGCTTTTTAATTTCCAAAAGAAAGAGGGGAGTGTCCTGACTCTTCACCTTTTCGGCAACCCTCTGCAGATGCCTGGCAAGCAAATTCATGAGGCCATTGTATAGATCAGCTCCATGACCACGTACAATCATACTGTACGCAAGCCTGTGGACTTGTTCAACAGAAAGGTCTGAGGTCTTTTGGTCGATAATTTTAGAAATGGCCATACTCAGCTCGGCCCAGGAGTTTTGAGCTGTACTAGGATCCATGGGGGTGGTCGTGGCAGCGGATGTTGATATGGACGCCACCTCTGGTAAGTGAACGTGACACTAAAAGGAGGTAAGATGAAATTGGTAGCGCAGTAATGAGGAAACTAGATGGAAAGAGATTGAGCAAGTAGAGATAAAAAGTGTAGAGCAATGGATTGTGTTTCGAAGGCACACGATTTGAAGCGGCTGGCACCAGATTTATACAACTTTTGTATTTCAGCACCAATGCTGATGAGTCCGAATTGCACTTGCAAAATTGAGCAAAAAAGGCCCGGGAAAAACAGTAGGCCCGGGAAAGAAGTCCCTGTCAAAGAAAAATCTTTTCCCGGACCCTCTCTTTTTTCCCGGACCCACCCTTCTCGGACTCACTCTTTTTCCCGAACAAAAGGAGCAAATAGAAAAAAAGAGTAGGACCGGGAAAAAGTCCCCGCCAAAGAAAGAAATCTTTTCTCAGACCTATTCTTTTTTCCAGGACCCATTAGCCGTTGGAAAGTCAGGCTAAGCTTACCTCGTGCAAGATACAGATACAGAGACATCAAGAGAGAACTGAGCGGGCGCCCATGGTGCTTTACAAAGAGTCTACTAAGGCGCCACCAAGTGAAAAAGCTGGGTTGAGAGAGTAGGCCAACCATGAGGTTCCATTTTCAGACAAGACGAGAGGGTTCCCGAATGCAATGGCCATAATTTTTGTCACAACTCGCAGAAAATCTATTGTATTGTAGCACAGTGCCACAGTCACACCAGCCCAGACACATAACCCCATGCACCCCACCCCAAGCCCACGCCCACGCCCGTTCCCACCCAGACGGTCCACCTGGAAGCGTCTCCGCGAAGCAATCCCCGCAACAGGAAGCGCCCGTCCAACCGCCAACGCCCCTAAATAGGCAAGGCCTTACAAATAGGATCCAGACCACGACAAAAGATGGAGCACGGAAGGTTGACCACCGCGGCCGACAGCCGGAACCCCGAAGCGGAGCCAGGCCTCTGACAGGTGGGTCCAACGGTGCTTTTGAAATAACCCAGATGACACGCCTGCCAACACTGATAACGGGCACCGGCTGGGCATCGAAACAAATCTGTGCCACCGACCGCCCATCGCAAGAGCAATCATACTGGACCGAGTTGCAAAAGGAGCTGGACAAAGTTGGCGACGCAGTTGCCGTTATCGAGGGTGGTTTGGGTGGAGGCGGTCGAAGAGGTCGAGGGAGAAGAGGCCGCGAGGGACACAGGCGAAGATTCTTGGGCGGGGAAGATGCGACGGACGCGACAGGAGTCTGAAGAAGAAGCGCAGGCGCGGTGGGCTGTGCGTCTGCTTAGGGTTGGGCGAAGGGGCGGGGTTTGGGGGAAACTCAGCTTGGATTGGGAAGGAGGAGGAGCAGGCGGAGCAGGCGGTGGGGGAGGAGGAGGAGGAGGAG
>NADL03000733.1:0-162407 GCA_002205965.3 Kappaphycus alvarezii | reverse complement strand
CCTGCTTCCGATAAATTTGCTCTTCTGTTGTCTTTAGACCAGCAGTTACTTTCATGATGCCCATATCGACCGCACTTTGCACAACGAGTGTTTCTATGTGGATTATCAGGACACCTGTTTGCAAAGTGTCCAGGCTTGTGACAGTAAGAACAGACTTCTGCGGCCTTAGGGGCCCCAGACTGGTTCTTCTTAATGGTAAGAGTAAGGCTTTCCAACTGCGAGGTTATCATGTCAAGTCGATTATCGAATCGGGTTTCCAACCTTTCTTCCAAGTTTTTGACATCGCTCCTGACAGATTCTAATGCCGCTGCACTAGTAGCCGGCCTTTGATAATTCTTTTCAGGATGTACGATAGACATCGATGTGCGGGTTTCCCTCGGTACCTCACTCAGTGACTGAAACGTCTCCGAATTTTTGACAAATTCTACTATGGTACCCTTCAGTTCATCAAAAGTGTGAGGGCCCTTGATGAGGAGGAAATCGGAGAGCCGCTTATCCCCCATAGCCGCCTTACGCAGCATTCCGTACTTGGCTTGGGCGTTGAACCCAGCCTTTTCATAAAGATCACACAAGTACACCAATGAGCTTAACAAATCGTCGAAGTTGAGCCGGGCCTCTATGGGTACGAATCATCTCATCTGGTTCTACCTCCTTAGCATACTCTTTCACAAGCCACTCACATACCTCACCGAAGTTACGCCCATTCCCGTTAAGAGACCACCCGTCGATAAACTTGGACTTATATTTGTGCTTTGCGTCACCATGAAGATAGGCGAAGATACTTGCGGCCTTCTCTTCATCGCCCTTCTCTCGCATCACAACGTTGACATATGTGTAAAGAAACTCCTCAACGTCTTCAGTCTTGCCCCTGTGAACGTTATACGAGCAGCGTTGAGATCCATGATTACAGAAAAGAAATCCCCCGAAGTGTTCCTTACTACTGCTCAACTCGAATACCTCGGGTGCAACCCCCTCCACAAGAGTACCAAATGATAGGGGTAAATCGGCGGGGGAAGAGATCCTCAGAACCAATTACCCTGAGAAGGAGGTGTTGCGAGCGACAAAAGTGCTACCGTGGTATTGTTGAACGAACAAAAGGGAGTGTATATAGAAGAGAGTTGAGAGAAAGCTACAAGCAAGTATAAAAGGGGCAGGTCTACCACTGACGCTCTGCGACCAGCGTAAGAAAAAGTTTTCTTGGGTCTGAAGTTGACTCTCAACTTCCTACTACTCGGGACTTGGCTTGAAGTTGTCTGCCAACTTGCTTCACCTCCACTAAAGGAAGCAGTTTACTCGGCTTATATAGACTTTTGGCTACCCCAAAAGTCTCAAACAAACATACTAATAACCATAAAATGTATTCACGGTAATCGTGTGAACCAGAGAGACTATTAGAAGATATTTCCTCAAGGTAAATATCTAGGTGCCATACCCATGCCAGCCATCCATCGGCCAGGGGTGGGAATTGATGTGGCCATTATATAGACCTTTCAGAGCTACTTGTCGTATCACCCACAACCTGGAACTGTACTGACATCTACTATGACAGCGTGTCCTAAAATGAAAAAAATCACCGACGAATTTGCCACACTCACCCAAATTAAAAATATCTTGCAAATTCAAAAACTGTAAAAATATCTTCCCAATTCCGATACTGTATACAATCATGGTCCTCATCTAGATTTTTTCGTGCGCGAATTTGCGCACATCACACTGCAGCGATTGCTGCGACAAAAACTATATCCTCCTCTCCCCGTCGGGATTGATATGTATGGCACCTTGGGCGACAAGGGACAGAGTTGCTTGCAACGCCTCGCTTCTTTCGCTACTTCCCGTCGTGGTTCCCACCCTTAGCAGGAATTTCGCGATTTCGTTACCCGCTTTGCATTTAGTCTCCCAAGTGATGCAGGCGCGACAGTATTCCACACGCCGGCTGCTCGCGTTGTTGATCCCTGAATACTCTCCGCACACTTTCGTACCTTAGAACTTAAAAAAATCTACCACTTTCTACTAGCTGGTGGATTGGAGCGCTATCTGCGCCTTCTTATAGGGGTAAATCGGCGGGGAAGAGATCTTCAGAACCAACTACCCTGAGAAGGAGGTGTTGCGGGCGACAAAAGTGCTACCGTGGTATTGTTGAACGAACAAAAGGGAGTGTATATAGAAGAGAGTTGAGAAAGCTACAAGCAAGTATAAAAGGGGCAGGGTCTACCACCGACGCTCTGCGACCAGCTTAGGAAAAAGTTTTCTTGGTCTGAAGTTGACTCTCAACTTCCTACTACTCGGGACTTGGCTTGAAGTTGTCTGCCAACTTGCTTCACCTCCACTAAAGGAAGCAGTTTACTCGGCTTATATAGACTTTTGGCTACCCCAAAAGTCTCAAACAAACATACTAATAACCATAAAATGTATTCACGGTAATCGTGTGAACCAGAGAGACTATTAGAGATATTTCCTCAAGGTAAATATCTAGGTGCCATACCCATGCCAGCCACCCATCGGCCAGGGGTGGGAATTGATGTGGCCATTATATAGACCTTTCAGAGCTACTTGTAGTATCACCCACAACCTGGAACTGTACTGACATCTACTATGACAGCGTGTCCTAAAATGAAAAAAATCAACCGACGAATTTGCCACACTCACCCAAATTAAAAATATCTTGCAAATTCAAAAACTGTAAAAATATCTTCCCAATTCCGATACTGTATACAATCATGGTCCTCATCTAGATTTTTTTCGTGCGCGAATTTGCGCACATCACGCCCTCTCGCTCAAGACGAACGTCCCGACTCGTCACTGCTCTTCTTCTGCTTCCGTTAGTGTTCGCTGTCTTATTGATAAAATGTATGGTCTCTCAAACGGGTACGGATGCAACTGATTACCAATATGATGCTCTAAAAAGTAGGTTCGCATTACTGGTACCTCACTTTGTAGCATAGCCTCATATATTGGTTTGATCACATCGAGGTGGGGTTGAATACATTCTTCTTCCGTGACTCTTCCGAATCTTCCAAGAGTGAAAAAATATATGTGATATGCAAACTCTTCTGGAAGATGCCGGAGGAATGGATGTCGATAAGAAAAGAAGACGCGCATCATCAAGAACGAATCTTCGTAAGATAAGTGCGGTCCATGTAGCGCCCTAAAACATAAACAGATGCTTATCATGAAATAAGAAATGACCTGCGCATCGTTCGCATCCTCGGAGATATTGCGCAGCCAAAAAGATAATCTTCTTCTTCCGACTGTATGCTGTGCATGGTTGTGAAGGAGAGCTAGAGATGAAGTTGTGGTGGACGGTCCCGATGAATGGCCGCGACCAGCTCCTGACGTACTGGGACCTGCACGAGGTCCTCTCGGGGGACGACCGGAACCTCTTCTGGGCGGGTTGTTGTCTCCTGAAGGTCCTCCTCTGGTCATCATCACTGCTTCAGGAGGATCCTCGCCGCCTCCAACGTTCCCAATTTGTGGCGGAGAAACGTAAGGTTCCCATAGAGGATACGGGACCAGCCTGTATTCCATATCCGGGGTAAGGCGTAACCTCTCAGTCGCACGTCTTGGTTGTTCTTGAGAAATACGTAAATTGGACGGATAATATTCAGATACGTTTGCGACAAGTCTCCAGCAGCTACCATTCCATATCTTCCTATAGAGTAATGATATATTACCTCCACAAACTCTGGACCTGCTTCCGTGAACCTTCCGTTTTGGAATGAAAATAGAACTCTTATTAATAGTCGGAAATCTTCTTCAGGTAGCAATGGTCCGTTCAACGTACGAAAACATAGGCATATATTAATGTAGAAATGGAATTACGTGGAGTTCGTAGTAGTCCCGCGTAACCGAGATGATCCATTCCCAGGCCCTTTTTCCTCCCATAGGAATCATTCTATAGTTAAAGATGAGTATGCCCCGTGGTTGCGCATAGTCCTGTGTGAGAAGGAATTCTTCAGGCCTCTGATGGTAAGGGACCAGACGACGTGCATGGATGGCCCTCCTTGATCTCTTCCCTGAGCTTGAACAGAGCTGATAGTGCGGGTGTCTTTCCTCCGTGACGATGCAAGGGTTCGAGTACTTGGTTTGGAAGGCCGGCCACTTCACAGCCTGCTGCATTGCTTTTCCATGTACTACAAGTACTTTAGAGCCAACTGAAAAGGTTCTGACTGCAGGTTCTGCATCCTTATTTCTTGTCTGTGTTAGCGCGCGGTGTGATCTCCAGCCTTCGGTGGCCAGTAGTTCAACTTCCCTACTCTCTTCATCGATAATATTTGTTTCCATGTCTCTCTGTAACATTCTAGGAGCCCTTCCGTACATTAGCTCGAATGGTGAGCGTCCATTTCTTCCTCTTCTTCGACGTAGCCGTATAACACTTTTGGTAAGGCATCTTCCCACTGGATTTCATTCTCCAACATAGTTTTCGATATTGCTCGTTTGATGGTTCCAACCATCCTCTCCGCTTTCCCGTTGGACATAGGAGCGTATGCGAGAACGGTCTTCAGCTGAATCCTTTCTCTTCCAAAAAACGAAGCAGTGAAGTTGCAGTAAAACAAAGGGCGTTATCCGAGATGATCCTTTTTGGAAGACCAAACGGTTCAATTATTTCTTTTTCGATGAATCTCAGTACCACCTCAGCATTTGCCTCCTCGACTGCAACTGCTATTGGCCATCCAGTAAGATGTTCCACCCCTATAAGGAGATATTTGTTTCCGGAAGAAGTTTCCTTGAACGGGCCCGCGAAGTCAATTGAGAAGGTTTCAAAGAGACCGGAAACTGGAAAACTTAGAGTTGTCTTATACTTCCGTATTGGAGTGAATTTTTGGCAGTTGTCGCAGCTTTTCACGATTATAGACGTCCTTATGGATACCGGGCCACCAGAATCTCTCAGTTACGAATTTTTGGTTGTTTCGAGATCCCAATGCCCTAGCTCATCATGGAAAGTCCTCAAGATCTTCATTCTTTCTTTCAAAGGGGCCACTAGTCGGGGACCGGCTTTAGTGTGCCGGAAGAGTTTCCCATTCCACAATGTAAAAGCCTTTTGATTCCTGCGTACCCAATTTCTGTGTTCAAGATCAACCTTTCTCATTTCTAGTCCATCGAGGAATTTGATCAGTCCGTGAATATTAGCTTCGTACTCGTTATCGTTCGGCAACTGCAACTCGGCGACTCCGACGATGTCCTCCGAAGCTTTTTCATTTGGAATCAGTGCGTCCCTCAAGCGGGATAGGTAATCGGCAGGCTGATTATTGCGTCCGGGTCTATACACAATTTCAAACCGATATTCTGCGAAAATGTCGAGCCATCGGGCCAAGCGGTGATGTACATCCTTCTTTTGGAATGCTGTTTTAAGTGCCTGGTGATCAGTTATCAAGACAAATTTCTCGAGTGATAAAAGGTATACGCGAAACTTTTTCAGCGCGAAGACGACAGCTAGCGCTTCTTTCTCGCAGACTGAGTATCTCTTTCCGCATCATTCAGAGTTCGGCTTGCGAATTGAACAGGGTGTAGTCTTCCGTTTTCATCTTTTTGGGACAAAACGGCACCCAAAGACCATTCTGAGGCATCTGTCTCCACAACGAATGGTCTCTTGAAATCTGGGTACATGAGAACTGGGGGACACATAGCTTATCTTTAAGCTCCTGAATGCAGTTTCCATTTCCTTGTTCCAGTAAAATTTTCCGTTCTTCGTAGTGCTGGCATGTAACGGTGCTGCAGTCTTGGCGAAATCTTTGATAAATCTTCTGTAATATGAGGCCAGTCCTAAGAAGCTTCGGACCTCCGTCTTTGAAGCGGGCCTTGGTGCCAACTTGATTTTTTTCGTTTTCTCTGGATCCACTATAATTCCCTCTTGGTCGACGATATGCCGAGTAAATGGATAGAAGTTTTCGCAAAGAAGCATTTGCTCAACTTAATTTTCAGCTGTACTCCGATATCCTCTCCACTACTGTCTTGACGTGCGAGATGTGCTGATCCAATGTTTCTGAGAATATGACGACATCATCGATATAGACTCTTGCGAATGGAAGTCCTTTCAAAACCTCGTTCATCATTCTTTGGAATGTAGCTGGTGCATTCATGAGACCAAAAGGCATCACTTCGAACCTGAACGTACCGGCTTTGCTGGTAAAGGTTGTTTTTCCTTACATTTTTATCAATGGAATCTGCCAATAGCCAGTGTAAAGGTCAATTGAGGTGAAATATCTCCCGTCCTTCAGGTCCTCGAGGATCTCCTCGATGTTCGGAATCGAAATCGATCGGTATCATTCTCTGGTTCAGTTGTCGGTAATCGACGCAAAAACGCAGCTTTCCATCCTTCTTTGGTGCGACCACAACTGGAAACGACCATGGGGATGAAACTGGTCGAATAATATCATTTTTCAGCATACTTGTAACATTTTCTGAGATAAATTGGTCATATTTTGGCGGTTGACGTCTAGGCTTGTGGTAAATCGGTTGAGTGTCGGTAAGTTCGAACGAGTGAGAAACCGGTACACTTGCTTGTCTTAAATCTGAAACGCTCCATGCAATTACTTCGGAAGATGTTAACATGTGGATATTTTCAGTGAGGCGGGGGGGAAGGTGCTGCACTTTTCCTGGATTTCTGCCATTTGGCGCCCTTTCTCTTCTTGATCCTCAACCTCAATATTTTGAAGGACCTCTTCCGTCGTGCTCACATCTTCATATATGGAATTCGACGTATTGTTATTTTCTTTGCAAAGGTAATCTTCTTTCATGCTCCGAATTCTGTCCTTTGATTCGATATCATCGCAAAAGAAACACATTCGGGTTTCAAACTATCCTAGAATTCCAGTCGTCATCTGTTTCAAACCCAGAATCATAATCGTCCATGCCATGTTCATTACCCCCGAGGGCACCCTTTTCCACTTCCGAAAGTGTTAGTTGGTTCCGAATCTTCGCTGTCATAGCTAGAAGTGAAATCTTCACTGTCCGTTTCTTTTAAATCTTCAGGATGCGTGCTTTTGTCGAAATCCAAGGGCATCTTCACGGTCTGCCGTCAATATTAACTGAAACCATTTGGTTGCCCAAGTCAATGCATGTTCCTAGTCTTTCCATGGTGGGGCAGCCAATGATTGCATCGAAAGGGAGATACGGCATGACAAGAAAGTCTACAGCAACTTTAGAGTCCCCAAAGAACACGGAAACCTCGTCAACAGTGCCCGTGCATTTTGAGACGGTTCCATCCGCTACAGTTATTTTTCGAGTCGTTGGAGTAATTCGAGACCTAGATCTGTCACCAATGTTTCTGAAATGAGGTTTGAAACAGCACCCGAATCGAAGAGAGCTGGGTTTTCATACCCAATACTTTGACTGGTACCAGCTTAAGACGTCTTGGTGCTGTCGAGGCCGATTGAAGAAACAGTTTCTTACCCTTAGCGGACTTATTAGACCTGATACTTTTTTTGAGTTCTTTTCTCGCATCCTCTGCGTCGCCCCTCAAAAGTTGACCAAACGTTATCCCAGTTGGGGCCGATGCAAGCTCAGCCACCAAATTGTACCTCTTCACATACTCTAGTACGTCCTTAGAGATACTCTTAACTTTCTTACTCTTTTTCGTCTTCTTGGCCGGAGTGACTCCCACTCCTGGAACAACTTGATCAGACCTCTTGGTTCGATGAGGTACAGGTGCTGGGATATGCTCCAGCATTCCATACTCTAGCCTAGGTTTCTTCGATAAAATGTTCCCTTCCCCATCCCTTTTTGTCACATTGACTTGACTAATCTCTTCAGCGATGGATACGTTACCGGCATCCGTCAACCTTTTATCCCTTCTATTTTGTAAGATTTTCACCTCTGGTCCTGACTCACTCCTTGCTTCCGATAAATTTGCTCTTCTGTTGTCTTTAGACCAGCAGTTACTTTCATGATGCCCATATCGACCGCACTTTGCACAACGAGTGTTTCTATGTGGATTATCAGGACACCTGTTTGCAAAGTGTCCAGGCTTGTGACAGTAAGAACAGACTTCTGCGACCTTAGGGGCCCCAGACTGGTTCTTCTTAATGGTAAGAGTAAGGCTTTCCAACTGCGAGGTTATCATGTCAAGTCTATTATCGAATCGGGTTTCCAACCTTTCGTCTAAGTTTTTGACATCGCTCCTGACAGATTCTAATGCCACTGCACTAGTAGCCGGCCTTTGATAATTATTTTCAGGATGTACGATAGACATCGATGTGCGGGTTTCCCTCGGTACCTCACTCACTGACTGAAACATCTCCGAATTTTTGACGAATCCTACTATGGTACCCTTCAGTTCATCAAAAGTGTGAGGGCCCTTGATGAGGAGGAAATCGGAGAGCCGCTTATCCCCATAGCCGCCTTACGCAGCATTCCGTACTTGGCTTGGGCGTTGAACCCAGCCTTTTCATAAAGATCACACAAGTACACCAATGAGCTTAACAAATCGTCGAAGTTGAGCCGGGCCTCTATGGCGGTACGAATCATCTCATCTGGTTCTACCTCCTTAGCATACTCTTTCACAAGCCACTCACATACCTCACCGAAGTTACGCCCATTCCCGTTAAGAGACCACCCGTCGATAAACTTGGACTTATATTTGTGCTTTGCGTCACCATGAAGATAGGAGAAGATACTTGCGGCCTTCTCTTCATCGCCCTTCTCTCGCATCACAACGTTGACATATGTGTAAAGAAACTCCTCAACGTCTTCAGTCTTGCCCCCTGTGAACGTTATACGAGCAGCGTTGAGATCCATGATTACAGAAAAGAAATCCCCCCGAAGTGTTCCTTACTACTGCTCAACTCGAATACCTCGGGTGCAACCCCCTCCACAAGAGTCCAAATGATAGGGGTAAATCGGCGGGGGAAGAGATCCTCAGAACCAATTACCCTGAGAAGGAGGTGTTGCGGCGACAAAAGTGCTACCGTGGTATTGTTGAACGAACAAAAGGGAGTGTATATAGAAGAGAGTTGAGAAAGCTACAAGCAAGTATAAAAGGGGCAGGGTCTACCACCGACGCTCTGCGACCAGCTTAGGAAAAAGTTTTCTTTGGTCTGAAGTTGACTCTCAACTTCCTACTACTCGGGACTTGGCTTGAAGTTGTCTGCCAACTTGCTTCACCTCCACTAAAGGAAGCAGTTTACTCGGCTTATATAGACTTTTGGCTACCCCAAAAGTCTCAAACAAACATACTAATAACCATTAAATGTATTCACGGTAATCGTGTGAACCAGAGAGACTATTAGGAGATATTTCCTCAAGGTAAATATCTAGGTGCCATACCCATGCCAGCCACCCACCAGCCAGGGGTGGGAATTGGTGTGACCATTATATAGACCTTTCAGAGTCACTCGTAGTATCACCCACAACCTGGAACTGTACTGACATCTACTATGACAGCGTGTCCTAAAATGAAAAAATCAACCGACGAATTTGCCACACTCACCCAAATTAAAAATATCTTGCAAATTCAAAAACTGTAAAAATATCTTCCCAATTCCGATACTGTATACAATCATGGTCCTCATCTAGATTTTTTTCGTGCGCGAATTTGCGCACATCACCTTCCACAACATCATGAAGGAAAAATTGGGGTGTCTTAATGATTGAAAAGTAGGTTAGCATATGCTCCAGAACGCATCAAATAATTGGTCCAAGTGGTCGGCATGGGGGAGCCAAGAAAAAGGAGTTAATCCGGGTCAAAGTCGCTAGAAGGCCGCCGCGAGACCAGCCAGCAGGCAGGCCGCGTTGGACGTGGCAGCGGCCGCAGCGTGCCATTGCATGAATATCACGCGAACCTTTTCGATGATTCCATGGCCCTGACTGCAACGCTTCTTGCCACCTCGGTTATGACGGCGTAAGCGACTGGGTGCCAACCGCCGAGGGTGGATATGGGCACGGGGAGGAGTCTGCCTCGAGAGGAAGTAGCGACGAAAGATTGGTACTTTCTGTGCTTCGCAGCTCGGGCTGCGTTAAGGTAGGTCAAGGGGTTGAACGTGTTGACTCTCCTGTTCGATGGCGCGAGAGGATTGACAAAAGTGATTTCGAAGAAGTCAGACCCCCGCGGCTTCCCATTGCCCGAATATCCGGTCTTGTGCGGTGGAGGCCCTCCCTCGGCTCTGCGACGGGGTGACTGGCGGCTTTGGCCAGGTCCCTAGCCAAAAGATTCACTTGCTGGTTGTGACGGATGCTCCTGTGGGGGCTGATGTGCGCAAAATTCGCACACGAAAAAATTCTAGAAGAGGATCCAATTGTATACAGTGGGGGGGGATCTTTTAAGGTGTTCAAAAACCTGAACCGTGCAGTTATAGTGGTTACACTAGAAGACCGAACATCTCCAGTACCGGAATTTGGAAGATATTTTTAATTTGGATGAGTGTGGCAAAATCATGGGTTGATTTTTTATTTAGAGGCATGATGTCATTAATAGATGACATTACTGTACACGTCCAAGGTCATCATACTTTTCGAAGACGTCGCAGTATTTAAAGTTCGAAATCGACGTCGTTGAGCCAACCCCCGCCATCAACTACCCCATCGGCTCACCCCTTCTTTTGGCCCTTAACATGACCAACCTCCGCCCTTCCCTCACCATCACCAAGTCATCCCGAGGCCGTCGTCCACTCAACGCTTTGGCTCTGATGGCAAATGGTCCAACTGACTACGATGATTACTGTAGAAGGTTGGATCAGGAACGCGTACGAAATTGGGTGCTCCATAACTGCTTCGAGCAGGCAGAAGAGGCAGAGGAGGAAGAGAAAGGAGAGGAGGATAAATAGGAGGACGGGGTGTACCCGTGGGAGCCAATAGTGTATAACGGTGGGGGGGCTCCAATTGAGAACGAAGAGGAGACTGAGGGAGTAGTTGTGATCTCTGCCTCTTCTGACGAGGATGAAGAGAGGAGTGAAGAGGAAGATGAGGAGGATGAGTTGGAGAGAGACATGGAAAGTGCTGGAATTGTGGGAAGGGGCTGCAAAGTATGGACCAGGTGGTCCCGACTCTGGAACCGGATGGGGCATCTTCAGTTGTTTAGATATTTAACAGGAGGCAATGGAGAATTCTAAGCCGTTCGCGGATATTTGTGGGAACTGCTTGGGTGGAATCGATATTTTGGGGAACTCTTTCGCTATAATCTAGAAGACTAATATATTAAGGAAGAAATATAGATATTTATCCTGATAGTATTTGCTGTTAGTTTTTCTCCTTCACACGAATCCATTTGATGCATTTTATGGTTCTTAGTATGTTTTTTAAGCCTTTAGAGTTAGCCAAACAGGCCATATAAGCTGAGTAAACTGCTTCCTCTTGTGGAGGTCAAACAAGTTGGCAGACAACTTTCAAGTCAAGTCCCGAGTAGTAGGAAGTTGGGAGTCAACTTAAGACCCAAGAAACATTTTTCCTACGCTGGTCTCAGAGCATCAGTGGTATACCTTGCCCCTTCCTTACTTGCTTATAGCCCTCTCAACTCTCTTCCATATACATTTCTTTTTGTTGGTTCAACTATACCACGGTAGCACCTTTGTCGCTTGCAAAACCTCCTTCTTTGGGTAATTGGTTATTTGTATCTCTTGTCCTGACGATTTACCCCTTTCAGAGTGTAAACGGGAAGAGGCCACCGAACTCTCTCGGTAATTACTGTTTTTGCACATAACCATTCTCCATGTTTTTTAAAATCATTTATTCCTACTCCGTTGGCAGGTATACGACTACCTTTAGTTTGGTTTACAGGCTCTAGTTCAAATGTCGCAGAGAGTTTGAGGCACTGATGGATCTTGTATTAAACTGTATTATCCAAGCTTTTAGATTCACGCAGCACCTTTCCGTCAAGCGATGAGAAGCTAAAATCAAAATGAAGTGCTTCTATGCTAGGTTCGGATATAAGATAGCAGCAGATTCAAAATGAGCGATTTTCTTAGCTACCTAACACCTTGGGTGTATGTGGGGTTGGTTTACCGCGAAGGAAAAACGTTTGAGTAGTCTAATATTTTGAAGGAAGGCTTATTTTCTTGATAGAGTTGAGTAGGCTTGCGGTAGTAGCAGTGATTTAAAATGCATTATGCCTGCTGACAGGCATCGAGTCAGCCATTTAGGCACATGACCCACATTACCCATTATCCTGAGCATGTCTAGCGTACACCGGGGATAGGCGAGCCTCACTTTTCAAAAATTAAAGAAACATTTGCGAGTTGAGTATCTCTTCAAAGAACAAAAAGTACTGCATCTTCTCCCCTTTCCTAAAGTGATGCCGGTTGTTCTCTAAGGGATTAAGTGTAGTGGATGTAAATTTGATGCAATCAGTGCGAAAGTTGGAGTCTTACGAAATTGCGTTCAAACGCCTCATGTGGCGCATCTTTACAGAACGTTTCCCCACACCAAGCCTTTACCTAAACTGTGGCCTTTAATTCCCAAGTGAACTAATGGGGGACACCGGGGTTCACTTACTGCGGCAGATTTGCTGACTGAAACCCAGTCAGCTTGTATGGTGATTTGCATTCACTTGATGATGAAATATCACCGCAGAAGAAACTAACGGATGCTTCTCATGGGGCAGTGCAACAGGCGATTACCACAGGAGACTGCAGCAGACAAGCGTTCCGCGCATCCATGGGGCTTCCGGGCTTCAAGGAATGGGTAAACTGTGCGCCATCTCCCGGCCTGCAAACGCATATCGAGGCCCGAAAGGTTTCCCAGTGGATCCGATATCACTGCCAAGTCCCGCTGTTTGCTCCTGGCACACCATGCCTAAGAGAAAATTTCCCTCACATGTTGGACGTGTATGGGGACCAGACCACCTCCTCCACTGCCTGCACAGCCTCTGATAGGGGTAAATCGTCAGGACAAGAGATACAAATAACCAATTACCCAAAGAAGGAGGTTTTGCAAGCGACAAAGGTGCTACCGTGGTATAGTTGAACCAACAAAAAGAAATGTATATGGAAGAGAGTTGAGAGGGCTATAAGCAAGTAAGGAAGGGGCAAGGTATACCACTGATGCTCTGAGACCAGCGTAGGAAAAATGTTTCTTGGGTCTTAAGTTGACTCCCAACTTCCTACTACTCGGGACTTGACTTGAAAGTTGTCTGCCAACTTGCTTGACCTCCACAAGAGGAAGCAGTTTACTCAGCTTATATGGCCTGTTTGGCTAACTCTAAAGGCTTAAAAAACATACTAAGAACCATAAAATGCATCAAATGGATTCGTGTGAAGGAGAAAAACTAACAGCAAATACTATCAGGATAAATATCCATATTTCTTCCTTAATATATTAGTCTTCTAGATTATAGCGAAAAAGTTCCCCCAAAATATCGATTCCACCCAAGCAGTTCCCACAAATATCCGCGAACGGCTTAGAATTCTCCATTGCCTCCTGTTAAATATCTAAACCACTGAAGATGCCCCCATCCGGTTCCAGAGTCGGGACCACCTGGTCCATACTTTGCAGCCCCCTTCCCACAATTCCAGCACTTTCCATGTCTCTCTCCAACTCATCCTCCTCATCTTCCTCTTCACTCCTCTCTTCATCCTCGTCAGAAGAGGCAGAGATCACAACTACTCCCTCAGTCTCCTCTTCGTTCTCCATTGGAGCCCCCCCACCGTTATACACTATTGGCTCCCACGGGTACACCCCGTCCTCCTATTTATCCTCCTCTCCTTTCTCTTCCTCCTTCTCTTACTCCTCCTCCTCTGCCTCTTCTGCCTGCTCGAAGCAGTTAAGGCGGACCCGCTCCCGAGCGCGTTCCCGGTTCATTCATCTACAGTAGTCATCGTAGTCGGTTGAACCATTTGCCATCAGGACCCGAGCGTTGAGGGGACGGCGGCCTCGGTATGACTTGGCGATGGTGAGGGAAGGGCGGAGGTTGGTCATGTTGAGGGCAAAAAAGGGGTGAGCCGATGGGGTAGTTGATGGCGAGGGGGTTGCCTCAACGACGTCGATTTCGTACTTTGAATAGGGCAACGTACTCGGAAAGTTTCACGGCCTTGGACGAAATAAAAAATGTAAAGCAATGCCAAAGCTTTGAGTTTGCATGCGATTATGACAATAACTGAAAATATGCTTGAGAAAATATCGGAACTGAATTTGGAGGAAGGAGCAGATCACGATTCGAAAGATTTCTGTTTTGAAAAAGGAGGACCATAATGCTCAATTACGAAAAAAATGGAGTTGTACAGTGAATTTGGATTCATGGGGGAAATTTGTTACAAGATTTTGTCTGTAAAAGATGTCGCGGTGTGTTTCAGTGGTAGACTGAGATCAGATGGTAAAAAGGGTAAATGTGTGGAGTTTGCAAGGTGTTCTTTGTTTTTGCTCGTCGCTGCGATGATCAGTGCAGTATTTTGACTTTAACAAAGACTAGCACAGTACTTATACTAATGAGAACAATATATGATGCAGTCACAATCGGAGATACAGAGTTACGCTTAGGACTTACAATTTGATTATTTCGTACTCAACGGTAGTCAGAGACCTGATTCATTTATAGACAATATATATACGAGCGGACCGAGCGGATAGATGCTAGCTTTGATGTAATAACAACCACCGACGGATACGGATTCTCACAAGCTGAGATCTCATCCATCAAAAGAGAATTGGTGGGAAGAGTGGTTTTTGAAAATTCATGGGGAAGGAGAAGACAGAAGTTTGTGGAGAGGACCATTTGACTACCGAAAGGATCGATTTCGCACCAACACACTCCGTATGTGGAAAGTAGGGAGCGTGGATATGTCAGACTTTGGTGAGCTGGAAACTGTTATTATTATCAAATCCCGACCCATATGGAATTGTAACTTTGTTGTAACATCTGAAGATTTTCGTTAATGCAATAAAGATTGTAGCAGCAAGAATAGATTAGCACAGTAATTTGTAGCTAAGCTTAATAAGGGAGGAAAAAGGAGGTTTTCTTTATTGAGATGTATGGATTGGCTTGAACTCATTTGGAGTTGTCAATCTGAATTTCATATTACATACATGTACCTATGGTCGAAGCAATGTAAAAATCATTGCTGTCGAATGCTAGCACCAAAACAGTCTACCAGAAAGTCGATGGGATGCCAGCCAGCAGAAACGTAGCGCGTTAAAGGTTACTGCCAACACCGACTGTCGCTGGTAAGTGATGAAATGAAACCCAAAAACTTAAAACAATTCTTTGACTGTAATTCGTAAATTAAAAGTCCGAAAGGGAAAATTTGGGGTAATGTACTATTTGGATAGGGGAAAGTTTTTGGCTAAATAGGGATTTACTTGAATTGGTTGGTATAGGTTGGTCTAAGGAAAAAAAAACCATCCACCACTACAATATCACCTGCAAGGTGAAGTATAGACCCTGTACGGATATGTACAGGGCTATCACCGTGCTCGTAATAACCTCACCCGCGCGCCCATTTGATGCCTACCCATAGGAGCCCTCGGGGTTGAATATAATAGGGGCGGCTTCTGTAGAGGATAGAGGTAGCTTATTACCGATTGGTGAAGTTCGAGAGGGTTTCGGTAGACACGGAGAGTTCACCGCAGACTTTTTAGTCTGGGGTACTGGAAGGAGTGGGGTCGACAACTGAAACAAAAGAGGGAAGAGCCGGAAAATTCCACCGAGAATACCCTGCAGAACAAGGCACTCACGGCTTGACAGACAGACTCCTTCGACTGTGAACGTTTTTGGTTGGTTTATGGCGAATATTTTAATGGTTGGGAGCCCTGCTAAAACTATTTGGATAGTGTAGTGAGAAAAGTTTGGGTGTTTTATTCTTGGAACATACAGTGGTGTATGAAAAAGTGCAACCTGGGCGTCGCAAGCAGTCGTTTCATTTACTGGGGGTTTTGCAGTTCAGAGAGTGTATGATACCTTGCAGCCGTCGGTTAGTGGTGACGTGTCAAAAAAGTTATATGCCAGGCCCATCAACCATGCGTACAGTACACGTGTTTACTTGCGAAAGCGCGAGTATAGCTCTAGAAGGGAGTATCATCAACGTTCAAAGGATTAACGGTAGCACATTAACGTCGTTAACAATAGCCTCAGCCCAGATCACCAGCATACTGTATACCACCGCGCACTCCAAATGACACTTGATGATAAACTATGAGATAACTCGTGAGATCTTTTCCAATACGAATCAATTGTTTGTTGGCCGCCGCTGGCAGCTCTGGTAGGTCTCAGTTTACACTGAACCAATTTCAAACCTTTGAGAAAAGATTTATTACCGGGGAAATTATACTAGGCGATCCGCTTCGCAAGAGCCAAAACTCTTAGTTGTTCTAAGGTGGTGAGAAGCAACAAATCATCATGGTCATCAGCACCTTAACTGACGGTAGCTTGAGGCCCAACGAATGAACGAACCAGTAATTCATAGTTCACTTCCTCAGTGCATTCACTCTCTCATTTCGGATTGAGCAGGTCCCCAATCCGAAAGGATCTGCCATTTGGCAACATGGCTTGCACCTGGCTTTCGAGCTCAGGATATTCCGAATTGAGAAGGTTGTCAATAGAAACCTGGCTCTCGAGACTATTGGTCTCTGCAAGCAACCCTGTATGGTTCCAGCAATGACGAATTAGTGAACTGGGAAGATAGTCCCAAATACGACTAAAAGCCCTGATGACAGATAGAACATCTACCTTGTAAATATCACTGATACTCTCATCCTATAAGTCCAAAGCACGTTCCACCTGACATTTTCGATACCGCGATTATTCCGGCATCGAGCGGCTGTACTTTCGAAGTACTGTTGGGAGGAAGAAAAATGACTTCGACATTAGGATATTCGGGAAGTGTTTACACAGAACCATTAGCTCTGCAGTTATCAATCAACAATGCAACCTTCCTACCGGGGGTCTTTGCGACATAACCACCGAATCGCTGCATCCAACCAGAAAATAAAGTACTCTTCATCTATGCCTTGGCATTGGCGTGATAATAAAGCCCTAACTCTGTCCCTGTCTTTCTTTTGAACGGTCTTGGCTTGCATACTTTTCCGATTACCATTAACTTAATCTTTTCACTGCCATCAGCATTGTAGCATGGCATGAAAGTAAACCTATCTTTCATGCACTTGCGTCCCGTGATGCGTTCAAGTGCAACGGTTGCGTCAGGGGAAAGCTTGTAAAAAAGCCCGCATTCCTCGGCATTAAAGATATATTTTGGAGAGTACGTTTTGAGACGGTCCCGAATATTTGGGAGCTCCCTTTTCAAAGCCTCTGTATCTACGTCACTTTATCCTCCGTGAGATTTGAAAGTTCGCAGTTCCCACCTCATTTTGAATCCCGACAACCAACCCTCAGAGAAGCTAAGAACTATCTTCTCTCCATCAGTTAGTTCTCTATTACATTCGAACAGAATCTTCCTTCTTTTCCTACATACAATTGGACCTGTGATATCGCGTCGTCTGTGAGCTTGATTACTGACCCACGCAAAAAGGGCCAACTTTAAATCACGATGCTTCCCCTTCTTTTTTCGAGAGGATTTCAAGATATGTTTGCTCTTCTCGCCAAGTGAAGATTCCTTTTGTTTCAGAACGCAGCCAATAGTGGATTTATTTGGGGCAGATTGTAGTCTAAACTTGCTCTTTGTCCAGTGGGCTAGCCCTGATAACGTCGGAATATGCCCTACTTTCTTAATACGGTCGAATTCATAACAAATCTGTTTCTTTTGACCGACAGTTAGAGTGATGAGCTTCATTATGTAACAACTCAAGTCACTGTTCAGCTCTGTGTTCTCTCGTTTCTGCTTAATGGGTTGAGCTGAATGGAGCGTGAACTCGTGAGCGTGGTGGATTTAAGAAAGTTTGCTAGTGGAGGGAAGTGTTTAAGATGGGATGAGAGAGATCTATCTCCATCGCTTGATCTGGATTTGCATCTACATTGAACTGTTGGATCCGGATTTCAATCGAGATTACACGTGGTAATCTGGATCGGTCCAGGGATTCGAGCGTTGCAGTTATGGAAATCTGCGACAATCTTTATTTTCAAATATTTTTCGCGTATCCCAATTTAGGATACGAGCAACCGTTGCACTAACTGACCACATCTTCCATGCATTAAAATAACCCAAAAATTCCCCCCTTACCATCACGTTGCACTTTTCTGCATTGCACTTATCCAGAGACCACTGTACATCCGATGTATCTTATAGTTTTCCAGACAACCACAATCGACTCAGAAAGGGTATACCGACACAGTAATGGGGAAGAAACTACGCTCCCTAAAAAGCTACCTTCAGGCAAGCCATCAAGCAGGTCGCATTGGACATGACGGCTGCTGCAGTGTTCCCTTGGATAGTAATGTTATTTCCTGAAGTAATGCCACATGCGCCATTAGGGATTGAGGTGAATCGGTGTGAGCTTACAGAATTGCAGGGTTAGCAGCGTGGCCGCGTGGCCGCGTGGCCGCGTGGCCGCGTGGCCGCGTCACCCCAAAAAAACAGGTCCGAGTACGGCCATCAGACAAGCAGCATTGGACATTGATGCCGCTGCGGAGTTCCTTTGAGTAAGGATTTCCTTAACCTTACCTTATGTCTCCATTGTTCTTACCGGCACATTCTGTGCGACATCGCTCAGCAGCGCGTAGGCATCTGGGTGCAAACATCCGAGAGTGGAGATGGGGGCAGGAATGAGTGTACCTTAGGCAGAATTCGCGATGAATGAATCGTATCTCCTCACTTTCGTGTTTTTCACAGCATTGATTGAGGTCAAAAAAAGAACCCTAAAGGGTATAAATGGGGTTACTTTCATGCAAGCTGTGCAAAAGTTAGGATACGCTTGAACTCGCATTCAAACCAAGCTTTTGGTTCTACAGTACGATTAGCGTAGCATTTTCACTGACTAAAAAGTAGCTGGTAGCCAGTTCAATTTACAGGCGTCGCTGGAAATGACCACTTACGTAGCGTGCCAATAAAAAATATTGCAATATAAAATTGGTGCGCATTATCGTGAGCTGAAATGCAGATTGCGACTTTTCTCAGAGCCCTCGATCGTTGCGTATATTTACTGACATAGTAGGAAAATGTCTTTCAGACACAATATGCCAAACAGATCTCGGAAATTTCCCTAAATTGGCATGAAACGGCCTCCTGAGTTAAGAAATACTAATAATAAACACAGATAAATGACGTAACTACCCTCCAAAGGCTGAACAATGTGCTGAGGAACCCAGAAATCGTTTCATTTGAAAGAATCATAATAGGAATTTTATTTGAGAGCAAGGCTAACTCCTGTGTCACTGGCATGGTGTTTGTAAGGAATAAAACCGCTCGGCGAGAAGGTAAAAATATGTGCGAATTGAGACAAAGGGGATAGATAGCAAGTGATGAAGTATAGGTACATATTCTGAAAAACAAATCAAGAGGTCGTGATATTATTTGAAATTTAGAGCGAGGAGGAAATATAACTTAACCTGGTGTGCAGTTTTCATGCATTGGTTTTCAAAACGAAAATGTTTAACCGACTAAATGCATAAAATGGGGGTAAAGGTTCGGTTGTTTCAATTTTGGAAGATCAAATACACCTTTCAAGAGTAAAACACCGAAACATATTCTCCTTTTGATCTATCCTGAAGCTTTCCAGACGACCAAAATGGAGTGAAAAAGATACTCTGTCCGACAAAATATTGGAAGATTCAATACGCTCCCTAAAAGGACGCATTTAGACCAATCATCAAGCCAATCACATTGCAAAAACGGGTCATTATTGTAGTCTAAAATAGAGTGGATGTAAATAATTTCAATGCGAATGATTCTGCATGTTATCGTACAAAATATTTAATAGCTACAATTACTTAGAGAATTTGTACTTGATATTTTAATTCACAGATATGTTCTCATATCTTTGCTTTTGTAGAGTTCGTATTTTCCTTAATGTCGCATAATATTACATCAGAATGCTTATTTTTGTGCATGTAAATTTCTAAAAAATTATTACCTTTAAAAAAGTTCTTGAAAGAGAAATATATTATAATTTGATTAGTTGTGGCTTCACTTGTGGCTACTTTTTACCAAAAAAATATTTTTTGCTAAAACACTGCGTGATATTCCATCAACTTTATCTAGCGGTTTCTACTTCGTGCTTCTAGAAATTCATGTAAGCTCTACGATTCGTGTATTGTGTTAAATCTAATACAGAGAAAATAATATAGTAGCTACAAGCCTTTGGAATTTATAGAAAATTCAGGGAGAGAAAAGAAAATGAATTTAATTGAGAATTAAATGCTCAGTAGTTCGAAAATTCAAAGAATACTATCGCATTTCGACTAAACCCTGAAATAAGAATCAAAATGTTTCCAGTTAACCCCGAAGGAAACCTTTTTTGTCTTCAATTAGTGTGAACTTTACAAATAATCAATGAAAATTTGTTATTTTATTCCATGCGAAGGTCTAGGTTTAAGGGCAACTCCGAAGAAGTATGAGCAATGTGTATTTATCAATCAAATATACATGCATTTTTGACGCCATTAATGTATTTTCCCCTATTTTAAATATCAGCGATAGCAAATAAGGTGAGTTTCGCCTTGGATAATGTCTGGTGGTATAATTTAATTTGAAGAAAGTTACTGGAAATTTGGGTGCTGTCTCAAGCTTTTTTTATAATTGATATACAGACACAGAGCATCCGATGTTTCGAAAAGGAAAAACTCTACGTAAGAGACTAGTCTGAACACAGGTGTATCGAACGTGTAAATATTCTCGTAAGTAGATTTTGGAAAATGGAAGCGGAATAATGCTGATACTTCCACATAAGCCACGGATGAGTTTATTACCCTGGAAAAGCAAGAAACTAATCCAAAGAGTAGTGACCTGTATGGGATAGCTAGCTGATCAATAGACTAATTTTTAATTTAGAGGTCGTAAAATAATTAAATGAAAGCCATAGCTCTTGCAAGAGTGTAGAAATTAAAATTTCCGCGGACAAACATGAAATGCACAGTAATTTGCGTACTTTGACTATTTTGTTGCAGATCGTAATGGTGATGGTATAGTCGAACTGGGCTACAAAACTGTTGCACTAATATCTTGACGTTTGAAGGAAACATTATGTTAAAATTAAAATCATTAGGGTTACAGAAAATTTTTTACCTCTAAATCAAACAAACACAACAAAATGTACGTAGTATTACTCAAGAAAACACACATTTAATCTAAAAGCAGTACGAAGTCCAATAAATTGATATTGAATCAACAGAATTCCTAAAAACGTCTACAACTAATTCTTCAATCATGTTAGAGGATAAAATCCAAATTTTGCATCAAAAAAAGGAACCAGCTTGCTGAGAATTTACTTTCACCTGTATTGCAATCGAACTTATTAATTTTAAAACTGAGTAATTTCACAATAAAATGCCAGGTAAAAGAAAATTCGCAATGAGTAAGTAGTTAAAATCCCATTACGAATGTTCAAATCATACTGAAAGCAAAACAATTTGTGAAATTTACAACAATGAGTATTTTAAAATATGTAAAGTATATTTGCATCTCAGAATCCTGGCGAAAAACAATATTCAAAAATATCAAACGAGTTATTTTTTTCTAATGGTCGAAGTAATTTGAGCTTTCTCTACGAGATATTATCATAAAATGTGTCAGTTAAGAAAACGAGATGAGTGTTTAGTGTGGTTTCGCCCTGAAGATGAGCGTGGGCGAGAGCCGAATCTCGACCAATTGGTTTGTGCTATACCGAGCACAATAATGGGGGGGAAGGAGGTACACAAGTTTTGCTGTTGTTGTCGTTTTGTTCGTTGATGATGTTTTTGTTGGTGATGGTGCGCGGGATGCAACACCATCACTCTCTTTATACTATAGATTACCCTGACTGAGGTGCCCAGGTCAGGAGTATACTGTAGACTAGCTGACAGTATACTGTAGACTAGCTGACAGTATACTGTAGACTAGCTGACAAAATGCAGTACAGTTGCATAGCCTAACTGACAGTATAAAGCACAGTAAAGTAATCTAAAATATTTCAATTCTAGTCATCATACGTAATGAATTGGAACTACTGTCGGTTGGCATTGTCCGCCTGACAAAAACATCTTCTAATTCTAAAATTTAGAGATTGGGTAGAGAATAACGAAATATGAGATAAAGAAAATAGGAATCAACTTTCTTGCAAGCAAAGTCGATAAGAATACAGCAAACGCAGTAATTGTGGTTCTATACTGAAAATATTTCTCAGCCTATTTTATCTTTCAGCGAAAAGAATTATTCCAAAAATCCACAAATTGAGTAATATATATTATGCTTACAAGTAAATATTTAAGTCGATATCTGTAATGAAAAACTGAGATAGAACAATAAAAGTATGAAACATTGATTTCTGCGTCTACTCTTCATAAACAAGGTTATGTAAGGAATCGTTACCACAAAAAAAATTCATTAATCTACATTTTAATGTAATATTATATATTTGAGAGGGCATGATTTATTTCACGTCGGAGTGCTTTTGAAATATTTTTTCAGGATAAATTAGATGTTATGAAAGAAAGTCTAGGAAAAGATGTCGGAAATTGTTTTCTCATTTCAAAAGGATCAAGTTAATCAGAAACATACTTTTCATGAATAGAAAAAATCCTTGCGAGTTCCATTTATGGAAATTGTAGAAAAGTTTATTGAAAAATATAAAAATTATTAGATTATTTGAAAATTTATCAATAGGTCTCAGGTCTTCCTGAACTTATCATAAATGGGTTATAGGATTTTATCTATATTCAAAAAGCAATTAATAGGTACATAAATCCTGCTCAGACGTTTTGGAGATTTGTAATAAGATTTAATCTTCTCGCATTGTTTGACTTAAGTGTTATTTATTGTGGTTCAGTACTCTCTTCAAGAAACGTAGAACAGTCAGTAAACCAGAAACGGAAATTTGATAATTTTATAATTTAAACGCTTAATAGAGAAAGTTGAGGAAAAAAATTGGGGAATCCTTCCATGTTTGTAAGAAAAACATTAGAAATTGTATTCAGAGACTTAATAAAACAAAAAAAATGATGCTTTTTTACACATTTAAATGTATTATAATGAATGTTCGCGATTTTTTTTGTAAAATTGACTAAAAAAATGAATTCTATTAACCCGGATACAATTGATACTAAATTAACTTGGTAAATGGGGGGTTAATTTACTGTGGTAGATATGTGGGTTGGAATCCAGTAAATTAACTTGGGATTTTAATGTATTATAAATTTTAATTAATATTCAATTTCAAATACTGTAAAAAGATTTTCTAGAATATCAATGAAATCCATGCTCATGCAATTAAGAATTGAATTTTAGCCTCTTAATTGTCCTTGAAAAACTCCAATAGTCGATGAAAGTAGTTATTCGGACCTAAAGAAATGGTTACTTGGTCCATGTAGAGGTTTGAAAATGTATTTCCAAGAGATTCCTTTCAAAATTGAGATACCATCTCTCTGAAGATGGACAGTCCGCGGTTTTTAGTTTTTGAGTCAACATTCTCGCAATACCTTACCCTTTTTTCTGTAACTATTTTTGTTGCAACTTTCTTCATTATTCTGAGAAAGTTTATTTTTTCAAGGCGTTTGTCAACAGAGGTAGTAGCTCCGAGCGTAACTGGAAGTGAAACTCAAAATAATAACCGTACTGGAGGCCGATTTGCATATCAAGGAAGAAACGAAGAATTAAGAGCTCAGATACTTCGTCAGTCGGCAAATTATGAGCCCAATGGACTTTTAGTACCAGAAGCACCTACTTTTATCAGAGAGATACCAACCCTTTTTTCAATAAAAGTACCAAATGAAAGTGCTGAGCTACCATGTCCGATATGCCTCGAGCCCCTCGGTACGCGTCTCGTAAGCGCAATTAAGTGCCGCCATTGGATGCATTCAGACTGCTTGGAAGGCTGGCTGGTAAAGGACTGTCGAAGAGAGTGCCCAGTTTGTAGAGAGAGAGTAATTGGAATGGAAATATTAACAGTGGAAGAGAATAAATGAAAAAAGAAATGCCGTGTATGGAAGGATAATTTCGTGCTTTCTTATATAGTTCTGGTGTGGTCATTTTGAAAATAATTTTTGTGAAAACAGCTTAATTTTCGGCTTGTATTAAAAAACCTGTATTGTTCAATTCAGTTGTATTCTATTGCCTGAAGTGAAGGGTAATTTTTATTATCCTCTTTTCTATAGTTGGAGTTTTGAAAATTTGAATGTATAGAGTGCTTCGATAAAACGAAGTAATTATATGACCTCCTTTTCTGGAACGTTGAAAATTATGGAGATTAATTGATACTGACCAGGAAATAACTACAAACGTAGGGAGATATCGGAAGAGACTTATACTTTATGTGATTCTTCTAAACTTTATTGTTGAGTGTCTGCTTTTGAAGCTATTAATTTAAAGTCGTTGAAACTGGTTACAAGGAGACCTTCCTTAAATGGAGTTTTTGAAGACTCAAAAAATTACCTATCTATTCCATTTGAAAACTGACGTATGCAAGCTACAAACCACAAAGAATGTATCCTTCACTGATGTGGTAAGCTATGTAAAGGAAAATGTTTCATTTGAATTCCAACTAGTATAATCTTCTTATTTTGTAAGTGGCTTGTTCTTCATCTTAAAGTAAAAATGTAAATCCAAACTATTTGGAATGCATGGAAACAATCCAGTATTGTTCTAAGTGGCAAAAAATACAGAGATGATGTTTTGGAAATTCTCATAGGCTTAGTACGCACCCTGAATTTCTTTTCAGGGGAGTAGATTTACTTTTTTAATGATTAAAAAGATTTATTTAAGTTCAGGATATCAATGTCTTCCCCATTGATTTTACTGAAACGATAAAGATAGATATGAAGGGTCAAAATATCTCACAGCAATCACCTAGAAGAGCATGCAGCTTTAAAAAATTTTGAACTCATTTCGGAACTACAATAGTCTTAAGGCCGGGAAAAGTTTTCAATCAAAAAGTGTCCGAAATTTTTAATTTGAAATTACAGCTACTAAATAAACGAATATCAATTTTGTTCTCTCCCAATCGATGAACATCTTGATTACTTATTTTCTCGCTGAGGACTAGCCTCCGAAATTTTGAAATGAGTCTATTTATCTATGAATGTCTTTTTTGCCAATTATATTTCAATTTTGAAATCTTAACAGTGTTATTGAATTTTAAGGCAAATCATATCAAACATATACCGAAATAATGTGAAAAGCACTCAAAAACCTAGTTGATAGCAATGCCTCTGACAATGTCTCCGATTAAAGATATTTTTACTTAATGTTATTAAATTTGCACGCAATAGCAAAACTTATTCATGTCATAAAATTCTCTTAGAGTAATTATAATTCTTGTTTTGCTAAATATATAATTTTCACATATTAAAATCCTCAGTTCTGAAATCTTTTTCGACTCCCTATTTTTATTCAACGTTTTTGTGAAATTGAAACTTGTACCCTTTCCTTGAGATATGCAGCTCTCTTAACAAAAGACTTATGTGTCTGGGGAACATCAAATTTGCATGTAACAACCTTTAGTGTCAAAGTACTCCATAGGAAGACAAAAGTAGCGAAAACTAAGTTATGTCAATAGATATACTACGATTATTACTTTCCTCTAAATAAATATTTAACTTCAGAATGTGGCGTTACTTCTTAGGTTTCTTGTTTAAACCAAATATAAATGAAATTCACCTTACAACTTTGAGTAGATCGAAGGAATTAAGGAGAAAATAAAATTTTAGGAAACTTTTACCGGACTGTTACTGCTAATGTTTCTGGTGCTGACAGCTTTTCCAGTGCTGATGAAGTTTCTAGTTCATGTGTGGACTATATTTAGAGTAAATATCTAAATAGAACTTATGGAAGGTTCCTTCAGTTAACGCAGTTTTTTTCTTATATTTGAGAAGTGAACTATATTTAGCGTCTGTTATTTTTCAAAGTCAAAAGAATTCATTGTTTTCATCTCTTCCGAAAAGTCTCCCAATGCAGCATTAAAATGAATCAAAGGACGTATTTACGCCTCAAGTTACTCAACAAGATTCCGGCAGATGAATATTTACTGTAAATTATTTCTCTCCAAGAGAAATACTGTTTCCTTATGCCGTTATGTCTCTCTGAAATTTGGAGAAATAAACAACTTGTCTTATCCAAACGGGTTATCGGAAGTATTGAGGGCTTCTCGGAACTATTTACTGTCCCACTATTAAATTTTTTAAATTTATAATTGTTCGTATTTTGGCCCTTCAATCATTTTTATATATAAACTCCTTCTATTTTTGATGAAATTTCCCTGAATGCATTCTGTAGTTAATTAAATAAAAAGGTAGCAAGAAACCTCTACTTCGCGATATGTACGCTTCGAAAAAAATGTATTCCCTAAAAAAAATATATCAAAATAGTAAGAGACAAGAGGAAATATTTCATGCCCACGGTCCTCAACTCAATCTTGAAATATGAATATCATTTGTAGATAAATTTCTATCTCAATTGTCATGCTGGATACGTAAGAATGGAACAAAAAGAGAAAACTTGTAAAGTATTTTCTATTTCTTGGTGTCTTGTGATGATCAAATCTCAGTTAGTAATATTTAACTCATTACTACCAACATCATTGTCAATTTATACTATTTAATTAGAGTAAATGTTTTCTTGTCGTCTTAAATATTTTTATTGCAGCACAAAGAGACAATATTTATTTGAAAATGATTTATTGTATAAAAAAGTTATCATTTTATTTGAATTTTAATATCTAATTGGGTCTTCAGCGAAATAAATAAACTTAGCAGTTACATTGTAGAATTTCTAAGACAAATTACTCATAGGTAGTTATTTTTGTCGTTGTCCAAACATATTTGTTTGATTTCTGGGAACACATGTAATCAAATATCAGAAGAAGGCAAATCAATAATGGATAACATTTTCCCTAACATCATTATTCCAATGAAACCAATAATCATTCGATTTTGGAAGGAACTAAATTTAAGATGAGCCAGAAGCTACAATGTGAGCTCAAGCACCGAAAACTTTAATTATTCGTTGCGGGAAAATTCTACAAAAAATACTTTAAAGAAACTTTTGCATAACTTGATATTCCGCGAAGCCTTTTTTCAAAAAGTAGGAGGAACAGTTCATTCAATGGCTACTTTCAGTATTTTATAGAAATGATTTAGATTGTAAAAAATATTTCACTAAATGGGACATAGTTTCCACTAATTGTTTCAATTTGACTGCGGGAATAACATTATCGGACATTTAAGTTATTACGGAGGACACTGCTTAAAATAGATGAATAAGACGAAGAAAAATAGACAACATTGAATTGGGAGATGACTAAACTCTTTAGAAAGATCAAATCGACAGTTTTTATAACACATAAAATGTAATTCTAATGGATATTCTACTCATATTTTCCTCTGAAAAGAAACAGATAATAATAACGATGGATTTGGGGTATAGAAAACGATAGGTTTCTAAAGTTCACACCAAAGCTCTTAGTACAGGCAGAAGTCTTACATTGTACGAATCAATTTTTTTGCTCAAAATATCTGTACAAATAATATCCGCAGTTGAGATCACTGTCTATATAATACGCTGGAACAGTGAAATGTAATAAAACAAAAATTAAATATCTCCAAAGGAAACGATTAAAAGTTGATGTTTTAAAATTAATCAATAGTTTAGTTCATGTGATATAGTGAACGAAATTTACGGAAAGATTTCCATAATTCATGTTCATCTCTTCGAACTAAAACCGGATTGCACTGTGTTAACTATTTTAATTTTTATATTATTTATATGTAGGCTTAGCTCTGTCACCGAATACAGCATTTCAATTTCTCATTTACATATTGATAAGTGATGAAATGTTAAAAAATGACCTAGAAATGTTTCGGTCAGTAATAGGTATTATTAATAGCTTCTAGCCGTTTCCAAATGGACTATTTTTCTCTAAATAGCCACATCATCTATAATTGCGTGTATTTAGTGACATTAATGGAAAGTAGATGTACTGTAAGACTGAACTGTTCTTTTAAATTTAAAAGACAAAAAAAGATTCGCGTCAGATGATAAATACAATATCCATCAAATCCCTTTTAGTGTTCAACGAAATATGCCACTTAAAAATCTTAAATTTTCATAAAAATTTCTTGTAAATATTTTTCGAGTAACTAATTACTCAATACTCCAGGTTCATTCGTATTAATCCCCACTTGTACAAATATAGAAATAACATATTATAACATGTTTTTCTTTTTTCGCGTATTTTAATACCCCTAAAAAGATTTTTGACTTCAATTGTAGAAATACCCCGTGAAATATCTACAAATCAGTGATTGCCTTCGTTTTACCACATGGAAAAAAGTACTTTGGTGGACATTCAAACTAAGGAGAATAATTAAATCCCTGAATATGTGTATGTAAAAAATGGAAAACGATTAACTCTGATTGAGCCATTGCTCAATATTTACAGTTTTAGTACCTCCAGAATAATATAGAAGAATATATTTCGTTTGTCTGCTGAATTGGTATCCATGATGAAGAAATTGTAAAATGCTTACCCACTGTTAAATGCAAAACGATTTCTTCTAAACATTGACACAGACTGTACGATGTGAATGTGCGGAAGTCAGGTTTTTATCATTAAATTATAAATATCTACAATATCTTACATTCATCACATGAATAACAAGGATTGAAAGTCATCAAATACACGTGAGTAACGTCAGAAGATGAATAATTTATTTTTTGTTTCTTTTCGAATGAAGGTAAAAAATATCTTCATATTCTATTTTTTGTTACATTGATTATCTTTTGTCCCCTTTTCGAGCTCTTCAAAGAAATAGTAAGTCTACTCATCTGTGATTTGTTTTATTCAGCGCATATGTAGCTTGTCAAATATTCTTAAATTTTTGAGCTCTGTACTCTTTTGTTCTATTTATTCCTTCTTTGCTCTAGTGAACTTAAAACAATTTTTTAAGTAAATGTACTCAGCTCTTAGGTAACATATCCATATTTAATATCTATTTCATAATAATAGACTAGATACAATATTTTGGAAAGCAAAGAGACAATAACGCAACAACAAGATATACAAATTTGTGTCAATAGGACATTTCCCATGTTTTCCGTCAATCTCGTGGCGTTAATTTTCTGTCCGATAATTCTGAAAATTCTGCAAAACTAAACTTTTTATTTGACCATCTTGTTGTTAGACTAAATCTGTGAACCGCAGTAGAAGACAACTTGTAGTCATAATACGTGCGGCGATGGTTTGCGTCCGTGGAAAAAAAATAAGACAATGATATGGCTGAAAAAGGTAGCTTTTGAGACCTTTTTTTGCTTCCGCGCCGCCCACGCTCAACGCTTTTGTTGTGTAATTTGGCGGAAAAGAAACTTAATACAGACACACTCTTTCTTTTTATAATCCTTGTGCCAGAGACAGTTATCCGTACGTCTTATATATACCGTATCTAAGCACCCTCGCGACCACATAGCTTAGCTCCCAATTCTCGATACACCACAACAATTAGCTAGCGTGAAAGTATTCCAAAAAAAATGAATGCGTGACTACCCCATCGCTAATAGTATCTTCTCGCGCGAGCATGTTGAATTCCAAGATCACATTCCATGTGCACTTGACCGATCGAGTGTCACGCAAACATTCAGCTTATTCCTAAAACATACACAAAACATATGAACGTGACCATGCAGTAGAATATACATGTCCCTACTGTCCCCTACGGGTGTAAGTACCTGCCCCGGTAATGTAAATTAGAGCTGATATCCTGACGTTCTTTTGCCACCTACCGCAGGACGTAGAAACTCTGATATGTTACTGCTGAGCGACACATCTCTCTTTGAGAGTTCAGTGAAAAATCAGTAACATGCTTTGGATACCTAAGGGTCACTCTTTTAGTTATTGATTGGAAAGTTCTATAAGTTGAAATGATTAAAAAATGAAGCAGTTCCCTTTGTAGCTATTCTTCTACAATTGTTTTATCACTTTCCCACGTCTTCATATATTTCTTCTTTTGGTATGTAAAATACTCGGCGTTATTCTGTCGAATATTTAACATCTTCAATAAACAGAACAGCCCAAATTAAAAGAATTCATTTTTGAAAAGTTCGTTTTTTGTCATATCAAATAAAGCTGTCCGACTTATTTAATTCATGAAAAACAAATTGAAGGATTCTAAAATAACGCAATCTCTACAATATTTTACATCAATATCTACATTAATTCAGGATCAGTCTGAGGTTTACTTCTTTTCGTTGTAGTGATGCATTCTATATTCCAATTGGCCCAATATAATTTCAGTAAATTCACATCTTTGACCTGCACTTTTCGATGGATTTGCTAAAACATAACTTCAACCCATTTTATTTTCTTTATGCTCCTTAGAATGAACTCCGCTAAATATTAATATTACTAAAATCAGACCGACAACTAAGTTATTAAAAATATGAAACTAAATCAATTGATGATATCTTTAATCCATTCATAAAATACATTACATTTTAAAGGTAACTAACCGAATGGAGAGCTCAAATATAATCGCATAGAGATTGGTTAGGGAGATATAAAGGAAGCCTTCGTATATATCTTAGTTGTGAAATGTATCCAAAAATCTCTTAACTGTACGTATTGGATAAATTAGCTAAGACAGCATTTGTTTTGACCCCTGAATTCAAAACTACATGTTGGCGATTCTACGCCAACTGATATTTAAGTGACATAACATTTGTGAGAAAAGTATGCCTTTAAAAGAGAAATTACTTTAAAAAGAACCACACATACGCAGAACTAAGTGGCTTTCCTTTTTGAAATTTTTTTTACTCAATAAATTATAAAAACTGTACTTTCAGTATCTTTTATAGTTATAGATCATATTTGACTTATGCACACGCAAAAATGAGAATGTAACTGTACTTCATCGCTAATAAAGTGCTTCACACAATAGTATTGTATACCTTGAAAACACGTAAATATCACATCAGTTGTTCCCATTGAAAACGAGTGCGGGACTAGTGCCTGGTGTATGTATGGTATAATATTTAGTCATAAAGAGGACGTAAACTGAACTGGTCAAACGAGTCAAAATTCCATGAAAGCATCTATATTTTAATATAATTTCCAGCTTCCAGAGTTCCTTTTTAAAATCTCAGGAATCATACTTATATTTTTGAGCAGCTTTTCAATGCGTTTCAGTCTTCTATAATGGTAAAACATGAGTACATTGGCAATCAAGGAGAAAACAAGAATATAAGTGTGTAAGTTCCCGTATTCTATCACCTCCAAGTGTAAATTTAAAATAATGTGCATTTAATCAATGAATAATCATGAAGTTTCAGACTTCATACATTGCAAAAAAGGAAAGAGAGTTGTTCCGGGTTCTTTGTAAGGATATTACTGAAATATGGTAGTATTAATGTGACAATGAAAATAAGTAGGTTTAAATGCATCATGTAGCATAAAGCTATATCATTTTGCATATCTGAGAAATATATACCTGATACTCTACAAATAATGCTGGAACTTTTAGAAAACAAATATTTATGAAATATTGACGACAATATGTTTTACATTATAAACGTAGTTTATCGTTTTAGATTTTGAAAAAATATCCAGAACTGAAGCTTTTCTTTCAATTTATGATTTCCTCGTGAAGGAAAATTATTAATCCCATCTCGTACGTAAGGTAAATTAACAACGAAGAGGAAAACAATAATTCAGTTCGTGAAACTGGAAAACTTCTGAAGATTAGCAAAAGTCGAACTATATCTGCGGTTCTCTTTTCCTTTATGTCCCTTTGAAAACTTACCTATGAATCGAAAAGAATAAATTTGGTATATATGTTAGTATTTGTTACTAATAATGCATTAAATAGGTCAAAAATATAGTTCAAGGTTTAGAATCCTCTAAGGAGTAAAATAACAGTTACTTAAAATGATCGTAAGAAAAGCAGTAAAAATGAAGACATCCGAAATCTTAAATTGTGAGCACTCTTTTACGATTTTTCTTGAATAAATATCATAAACATTTTCTACTAATAGGAAATAAGCTGTTATATCAAACGTCTCGCACAAAGTATTATTGTAATTTTGAATTTAAATCGTTGGATTTACTGCGAGATTGTTTATTGTAATTAGTAAGAATTTATTCAATCTCGTAAAATAATCTGTTGTTCCCGGCTGTCCTTATATTCAGCTTATCGTTATTATAAAACAAAAATATCATTTTTGTTGAAAAAAGTATATTCAGATACATCTAAATGAGTCTTGGTCCATTATTTTCAGTAGTAAATGATTCATTTACTTTATCAATAACCTTAAAAATTCACTTTAAGCATGAATACGTGTCTCAATAGGATGGTTTAGTAATTTTGCTTTCATTTTCAGTTTTCCATGATTGAGTCCATCCGACATTACTGTTTCCTATTTGGCAGAAGGAAGATATATTGTTTTGATAGCTGCATATATTGGAACGAGAATTAATTGATACGAATGACTGATATATATGAGTTGCGTAATTTATATTTTACTGGTGTTTCCAAATGGTATTAACTCGATAACAAGTATTGCACTATGCTATAACCCCAGAGTAGTTGATATGATTTTATGATAAAGTTCAGACCCATTGTCCGCAGAAGAGGACACACCTAATTAGTTAGAATATAAAATGAACAGAACTAGTGAATAATCATTTTTATATGCTAAAAGTATCAACAGAAGTTTCCCAATAACTAGTTAAATACGCCCATAGGAGAGTAAAGGGATTTCAATAGTATTGTAAATAAAAATACTTTATGACCTATTGATTTCTACCAGTACTTTTCGGTTCTTTAATATATTTATTTTTGACATAGTATTGAGAAAAAGAAGATTGAATCACGTTAGATTCGGAACAATTAAAAATTACAGATAATGCTTTTAGTCTCTCGAAGAAAATGTTTCGCTGGAGCCCAACAATAATAAAAAAATGTAGTCAATTACAAGTTCGTCAACACAGCCTGAACTTGATACAATTATTTCTAAATGTGAATCAGAAACTTCCGCTCTATGGCTATTTCTTGTTAAAACCTCCAATTATATGATCTAATGAGTTTGTTCCAGCTCAAACCGGCTGATTCTTTTGACAGACAATGTTGAACAGGTCCCACTTTAATCGTACAGGCCGATAACTGTTGGAGTCAAATATCTTTTCCGCAATTAAAAGGTGAATAGAACGCATTATGTATGAATTGAATGGAAAAGAAGTCCCCGAATCTCAGCGAGAAAGAGCTCCAACTCTGATACTATTACTTCTCGATAATTTAAAATAACGGCCAAGCCTAAAAGAATACGAAATCCCAAGGAAAAACCACAGAATGGGTAAAACGGCTGGATAAGTAAAATAGGACCTATCCAAGCGGCGTCTCACAATAGTTGTTGAACTTAATTTTTGTAATTAATGAATTGTACCGTAGAAAATACCTGATAAGTCCGTTGAGGAATCTACTTCTTTTACTCTAAAGATTTGGCATGAAACTCGCCCTCGCAAAATGTTATATTTATCGGGCCACGTACGTTTTATTCTCAGTAACTTGCCTCCCTTTATGGTGATTGGTCCAAAAGATATTAGTAACATAAGCGAGATCTAATTTATTAATGCTCAAACCCACAATTATACCGTATTTTTATCTTTTCAATATATGGAAATTATCAAAGATGGCCTAAAATTGAAATAATTTCAGAAAAGAATTTAAGTACATTAAAAGTCGTCAACAAAGTACCAAAACTATGATCTTTTTTTATACAGCTGACGAATTTATTGAATAATCACTAAACTGCAGCGGAGCTGCAGTAATTAATGCTAACCTACTGAGCTTTTTTGTAAAATAGCGTTTTAGAGATAGATTAGGGCCGTAATATCGTTTTTATTGGAAAACATAACACAAATATAAGTTTTAAATCCTAATAACTTATTGGCCACTTGCAGAATGGATCTGAAAAATATTTTTAAAAAAATTATTTTTTTTGAATTAAATGGCTTCTATGGATTAATCAAAATCTAACCAAAGCAAGAGGTACAAACTAAAAAATGTTTAAGGCGCATTTCAAAAGTTTCTGACTCCCAAATGAGTTTCAGCTTTCAATAATACCTTGAAATTGTAATACAGCTAGTAAAATAAAAAAAGAAAGTATTAATCACGTATTAGCTCGTAACCCAGTGTATTAATCGTTTACATAGTTTCAATATGCCTGTTGCTGGTTTAAATCACGGATAAAACGATCTTAAGTGGACAAAACGTGCGTCAAAAATATAAATGATATAATTATAACTCTGAATGAACAAAGTTCTAGATTCTTGCCCTATACTAAATTCATTTACTCAAGTATAGATTATAATGAAGTAGACAAAACCTATGAGATGTTCAAATGTCTCTCGAAGCATCATTTTGAATACAAATAACTTTAAATGCGTTTAGACTGATACCAAATATTAAAGCCATATGTTAATCCCCCTGTAAGCATAAACTTGATACTAAACTGGGCATGATATCAAGTTTAAAAGGCTTTAATAAAAGGAAATCTTTACCTCTTCCAAATCTGTGTTCAAGTAGAGGGAAACCTTGAAATCACGTTTAGAGACTCTGAAATCTGTCTGCTATTAAATTCCATCACGTTAACCTTAATTGCTATAAACGTAGAATTCCCTCCCTGACACATGAAGTTTGTTTCTATATATGCTTTCACGCATATGAATTTATAGTTATAACCTAATCAGCATTCAAATACCACAAATACCACGATAATACGAATATGACGGCACTTCATCATAATTTCATTAGTGCTTTGTATGAAACTGTTTATTATCTTAATCCTTTTCTCCAATAAAAATTTTAGCTATTATCCTTGGTGAGATTTTTTTCTTTTCTTTTAACAACTCCTTTTACCACGGCAGATGGTTTATCTTTTTCTACTGCGTTTTAACTATATTATTATTTCTCTTCCTTCGAAATTCACCGAAAGTACATCCTCAAACATATTGCTCCTGTTTAATGTCACACATCTGAGGAGAACGTTTATTAAACAGTGAATTCAATTCAAACAAACAGTAAATTCAGTGTATCTCCACTCAAGAAAATCCTTAAAACATTAGCTGGCATTATTATATATTAGGTTTAAAATATCTCTCCTCTACTGCCATAAGTTTAATTCTAATGTCATGATAGAGTTCTAAGGGCAGTGTGGAACTGAAAATTCAGTAATCCTTATGACATAGGGAAGTTCCTATACCTTTGCCTTCTTGTTACTCCCGTGCAACAGGAAAATACATTTTTGCTTCTCTGAAAGTTTTGCTCCTGGTGGATATCAAAGTACCTCCGTTTCCTATAATTATTATGTATCCGTTGTCAAGAAGATTTTAAATGACCTTCTCTATTTCTAAGTAATTTGTGCTAAAATTGTCAGGGATTCATATCAAAGATCATGACAAAGACCTTAAAAAGAGCCTTTAAAATTGCGTCAATAAATTTTTATTGGTGAATAAAGAGTTATTAAGACTTCATATATTCAAAAAATCTAAACCATACTATAAAAAAAGGAAATGTTTCCGCTTGCTGTTGCTTGTATTATAATAGCAATTTATTTGCATAATTTTTTGGAATTGATGCCAAGTGCCTATTCCAGATCAAATCTCAGTTTTTCTTGAAACCTTATTACTATATACAACAGTAAGAGGAATGTTTCGGAAAAATAATTGTGAATACGTATTTTTTGTGCAAAAGTGCACAAAAATAGTAATTTATCGCATATTATACGTCAAATGTAGGTTTTAATGGCATTAGCATACTGGTATCATGATAATGAAAAATTGATTAAGTTATATTAATATTAATCATTTTTGAAGAACTTATTTCGATTCACAGTCTCATTTCGCATAGATATATGATTATTATCACAAAAGATTTTCGTTAAGTTTCTTTCATCCACACTATTAGCGTTAAAAAGATAAATGTCTTATAATTATCCATGTTTTACTTCAACCAGAGCCCTTTCTTCTTTTTCACTCCCCTATAAATCAGCAAGATTCCGAAAATAAATGATGGTGCCACTATCGTCACATTTTCATTTTATGCTGACCGAATCACACCCTTCTCCAAGTAGAAGTCATCTTCATTTAATTCCATGAACCTCACAACACGTTTAAGTCTCTTAGTCCAAAAAAGTGCTCTATTTTCCGAAGATCAAGTATAAATTTGATTTTTTTGTCTGGTAAAAAGTCTCTTTTCTGGAAATTGTTATTATTGGCTTTAGTTTACTTAATAATGGTCTATTTTAATCAGTGTACCTAAAGATTGACATACGGTTATAACCTATTTTTAAGCTTCTATTTATGGCTACTGAATACTACTAATAAGTATAATTTTTCGATGTATTCCCTGGCTTGAGTTTAAACATTACTTCTTTCTATTTTCTAAGGTAGCAAGTAATTATCATGAGTAAGAATGCATGCTCTCTGTTTTATTTTAAAAGAAAGCTGGACATTAACTACAGATCTCATTTTTTCGGCGAAATGATTTTAATAAAATGCAGTATCTACTGAAAATTGATGGATAATTCAAAAAGGGCCTAGATAGTACTTATTTCTTCTTGGAGATCAGTTTCCACCGAGGAAAATTATTTAAAAGAATCATTCGATCTAAATGTTTTACTTTTGCACTGAAAACATCTCCAGAAAAACTTTTTTATTGTTAACGAATTTTTAATGGTGTGTTTTGGACGAGACAGAATTCTTTTTCACTTTTTGCAACTCCCTTATGAATTCGGAACCCTCTCAGCGGTTGAAAAGATGTAAAAATATTACCTAAAAGTAGCTCAATTTGTTCTCGAAATGGGCTGTAATTTTCCTGAGGTCCCTATTAATATTTCTAAAACGAAATTCTAGATTACATAACCTGCCTTTCCTGGAATCCACTACTTCTTGAATACTTTATTATGGTCAATAAAAAATTTACGTACACAATAATACTAAACTCATTGGCTTTACAATATAGTGACCTATTTCCAATAGTAACGTTTTATGAAACACTGACAAAGTTTGACAGGTTGTGGTTGTTTCAGGAAACGCTACTATGACTTTTTGGGAATTGGACCCTGAATAACGATGACTGCTCACAAATATTACTTGTCGGTTTAAATATACCCTTATGTCTTATTGGGAGGTTTGAACAATAATTTTTATTTATGTCTGAGGTGTCTATTTTAGATTCGTAAGCAAATTATGAATTCATTTTCTAGACAGACTTAAGTGCAGATTTAATCAGGGCTGTTGACTGAATAAATGTTCCTGCTTAAGATAACCATCCTCCCCGTAAAAGATCCTTTTATTTTAATTTAAATGTCTGGGAAAAATTCAGGCTTATAAGTGAATGTGACATTTATTTGTTTAAATGGAAAGATCTTCTATTTTTAACGTTAATTACCTCCTACCAAGATGCTAAGTAGAAACTAACAAGTAGCACTGTGAAAATCGGCCCCGGCGAATCTTCTGCGGCTACAGCACTGCAGCAGAATTTTACATGAAGTTGACGACTACGTATGAGTAAACGAAGAGGGCATAAATACTTAGAAGGGGATTTCTATAACGATACCCTATCGGTTCGATGAAGCGCTTGTATATGATGTTATATTAGGATAAGGAAAAATAGATGTAGCTGTGATCCTTATCTCGCAGCAAGTCACGATATCAAGGCTGCATATGCATCTACGTCACTGTAAGCATCCCAAGAATAGGTCAGATATGCAGCTTTGCGTACACAACGAAGAATTTCAGCTTGATCAGAACAAATTAAACAGGGCAGTGCAGCTTCAACCTTGGGAACCGCTACTGCAACTTCGTTTTCCTAAAGCCCCAGCTTGTTTTCATATTTCGAACCAGGTCCTGAATATTCCTCGTCTATGCAGACTCTGATGGCCATGTTCACATCACGCATTATTCCTCCTCCTCCTCCTCTTCTACATGTTTCTCCTTGTCGCGCATCGCTACCCTCAAGAACCTGGTTGCCGTAATCGAATGTCATATCTCTGAGATCCTCCACGAACTCAGTGCCATATCATGAAACGCAGCCATCGCCGCACTGGTTGCGCCCGAAGCCAATGCCTGCAGTCAAGGCAGGAGTAGTGACATCAAATTTTTGAGCCCTCTACTCAAATTTATACCACTCATAGTAAATAAAATCTTTCAAGAACACTCCAAGTACATACTAGTTGTGCCACATTGACCCGCATCAGGGTATTCTCTTGATTGCTCCATCGCACGATCAAAAGTTGTCGATGCGGAATATCTCTACTTAGCACTGATCTGGAGTCAAAAGAAAATGACTTCACTTTTGTATAAATTCTACGAGTTGATATTATAGCGAAAAAAAAAGCCTCGCTGACGCTACCTGTCATATTTCAGTAATACTTTCTGGTTGTAGCGGGTATGGGTCACACATCGGGTGGAGCTATTATCTTTCAATTGAAAGAAAAGGGCAGGACTCCGAATACATGGCGTTCGGTCAAATTCTTGTGCAAATTGTGGCTTTAGTTCTGGTCAGATTGCAAATGATCCTCTTGTATGCTCTTGAACCTCTCTTCCTCGGAACATTTTATGGCTCTTCTATGATAATGAGGTCAGCGCTTCGTCTATCCGAAAAAAAATCCCAAACCTCACAACCACTGCAACTCCAAATGGACTTCCGATTGCCCCTACCATCTTGACACATATTTATATCTCCGCAAACCAACAAAATGATTGTGAAACGGAATTACCAACAGATATAATTTCTGCCTCAGAGCTTCGTGCTCTGCTTAGCAATTTATCTCGCCATATCTTTATATCTGCGCCGACCGCTACAGATACTAAGATCCTCCGGAAAGCAACTTCCGTGTTGGATACTTAACTTTACTTCGAAATGTGATGAAGGTGTTGTGTTTTTATTACTCAGCAATATTTCGGTATAGTATAATTCAATAAAAATCGCTATCTTTCTAAGCAAAAATCAGCAGTAAATTGCTCATAATCTGTCTTATCACTGGAAAACTAATATCAAAAAGGTTTTGATTGGGCACGTTACCACGCAATTATCAGGTGAAATAGAACAAATAGGGAGCACTACTTGGAAATGAAGGGTTCCAAACTTTCTACAAGTGCCAAATTCATAAAAAGCTATTCCTTATGATGCCTAAAAGAACTCAATGAGGTATCTCTCCTCCATATCTCATGGTCTTTTACTACTGCCGTATGAACTGAGCATCATAAATGTTCAACTTTTTGACCTCTTTAAATATAGCCCGATCCGCGAAGTACGGAAAATAGAAATCCTTAATTGCTACTTTCTCTCGAGACAGACTTGCCCCTGTGCCCATATTCAACCCAGGAGGTTGGTATGCAATCGCATGTGCCATCATAATTGAAGTGAAAAGACGCGTTGCAGTCAGGGCTACGTAAATATTCGGGAGGGTTCGGGTGATACTAACGCAAATGCATGGTGCAAAAGCTGCCTTATCCAATGCGGCCTGCCTTCCAACTGGCATCGCATAATTTTTTAGCAATCTTAAACCGTTTAAACCCATTTCCTTGCTTCCCGTTCTGCCGCTGCGGGAGTAAAGCGTAGTAAATTCTAATTTGGGGCAGCTAGACTGCAAGCAGCGCGTTCTGGGAATCATATTTGGATAAGCGTATTACATCTAGGGAAAGTTATCTTTTTTTCAGTAACATGAATAAATACCTTTCTCGAGTGGATACTTCCAATTTTTTGTTTATTGATTTTTTAACGCAGCGAAAGGATTGAAAATAGTGGTTTAATATGATAGATGGGGTCTCAAAAGTCTGCAATTCACTGCTCCTAGCAAATAACGCCTTCACGGCTGCATATGCAATTGTTTCACCTTAGATATATCTAGAAGAGTCCATGTAGTCACCCTAAAATAGGGCGCACAAGGAAGACTTTCACTAAAATCGGAGCCCGTCGAACATGGTGATATATAACCACCAACATGGGGCATTTTATTAGACATTTTCTCCTTATATTCTTCGGTCGTTCTCCAGCTTCTTGTCCTCCATTCATCATTCAGGGCCGCATCACAAATCACTTGTGTTCTTTTTGCATTTCTTTATTTACTCTCTATCTTATTTTTCATTCAATTACTTCTAATTTTCTCTGATGTCATATTTTACCCTCTCACGCATCTCTAGCGAAGAAGTCTAGTTCTCACCACACTGCTGCCATGGATTGCAATTTTTCAACTGAAACCGAATTGATACCAAGATTTCTGTATACGTACAAGACAGGTTTTACAGTCGAGGTTTCAAAATTTGTAATTGATGACTTATCGTGGGGAGAGATAAATGAAAATAGTAGAGTAGACGTAGGCGCAGTGGAGTGGTTGGAGCAAAGGCGCTTGGAGAACAGGCAAGCACAGAATGGGAACGCCGCTTGGTCAGTCTTCCCCTCTACAATGGGCAGTGGGACTTTTATTCCCCTAGGAGCTAGCCAGAGGATCTTAAGCTCTCCGAGCTCGGGATAGTGCAGTGAAACGTTCGCAGAACTTTCGTACTGGCCAGTGATAGAGCTACAACACAGATCCTGTAGTAGCGGATGGCTGTAGAGCTAAAGCTAACTAAACTTATCTCTACACAGTCTAGCACATATCCACAATTGGCGCGTACAGTTTTTTTTGTGACGCTACGTAGGGGCGTTCAACCATCTCCATTCAAACAAGCCAAATCAATTTCCAACCGATTTTTTGGTCAGCTCAATTTCAATTAGAGGCATTGATTCAAAACTTTCTTTGCGTTGTCTCCAGACTGTACACCATAATAGACGAAAGCATTGAATTGGGCATCATTCACAAAGGTAATCAACCGATTTCTTGGTTCCTTGCACGAAATAGATACAAGAACGCTTTAGCAACATTTTCTGTTGCAGATACGGACAAATAGTCTATTAGTGGTCGGTAACGCACATGTGTTCCTGGAATCGACCTCCCAAAGAGGGGTGGATCTCCTGAGAAACTGTCATAGCTCTTGATGAATGGATACCTCAATTTTTTGGATGAGTCAGGACGGGATGCTGGTACCCAAATTATCTCTTGAAATTCGTCTTTTCCTGATTTAACTCTACTTACCCTCTTTGCTTCAACATCTCTTCGGAGGTGGCTACTGTCTACATATGCGATGTAAAACCGAGCGAGCGTTGTGGACTAGATCAACGGTCAAATACCTTGAACGGTCATTTGTGGGGATTGCTTACAGTCACTGTAAAATACTTTAAGTTACTCTCAAGAGTTTTTAAATGGCAGTAGAAGCTCTCTGGGCACGCGCTGAGGACTGCAATCTCCTCAAAGTGACCAAGAAAGTCTTATCCACCGCATTTGGGACGCAGGAAACCTGTTTCAAGACGGCAATTGCCTCAAGTTGAGCCTCAAATATAGGCATCTTGGGAATACATTCATCGTCTTTCTATTCATCGGACCCATCATATGAAGCAAGCAAAGTCTCCGTGTCGTCCTGAACACAGTTCTCATCATTGTGACGATTGAATAGATCATCAATACTCTTCCTAGAACGAGCAGGAACTAGTGAGTCCACATATATCTGCAGCAGCTTTCTTTCTGAGGTAAAATCGGTAACAGGCAGCTTAGGCTGGTTTTAATCAATTAGCTTCATATGTCGCCAACAATTGGAAATGACAGAATTGCTCAGCCGCTTCCAAATTTTCTTCAATGCCAGCATTGCCGTTAGTATGCCGACCTTATAGATGTCAATTTCATCAGTTTCCACCAGATAACGAGCACGTTCCAACTAAAATTCTTTGTAGTGGACTTTCATCGATACAGTAATGCCTGCATCACATGGCTGAATTTTAGAAGTTGTATAGGGGGCATCATGATAATCTGTTTTTTATTCAACTCAAGCAGTGTTTCTGTGCTTCTATGTGCAGAGAAATTGTCCATAAGGAGGGCAACTTTTCGCCCAGGAATTTTTGCAATGTACGCAAATAATCGGTGCAACCATGAGAAAAACATATCAGCTGTCATCCAGGCCTTTGAATTAGAGTGGTAGTCAAGTCCATATCCATAACTGTACTTCTTCTTAAACGCTCGGAGGCGCTCTGCATGTCCGATATACATCAACTCAAATTCTTTTTTCCTATCAACGTTACAACAAACATGGGCCGTAAACCTGTCCTTCATTCCAGCCAAAAATTTTGCCGCTATGGTAGTGTCCGGGGCTAATTTGTGCTGTAGACCGTATTCTTCAGTATTGAATGTGTTTCTACTCTCATACTTTCGAAGCTTTTCTTGAAGCTTGGGAAGCTTGGTGGTTACAGCGTCTACATTTTCATCTCCGTATTTTTCATGAGGCCGAAAATGAAGACTACCCCATCTCTTCTTGAACTTTTCCATCCAGCCAAATGAAAATTTAAATGACATTTTATCAATTTCAACACGGTTCTTATCCATAGCTTCTTGAATGCAGCTTGCTTGTAAATGAGTCAGGTATCCAGAAATGTTTCTTCTTTTGTTCTAAAAATGGCCGTTACAGTTGTAAAGCTGTTTTTAAAGTAGTTCACTTGAACCTGATCGGTTTCTGATCGGTTTACTAAGTCGGCCGTTTGTGGGGTAAGCATAGCCTTTTTCACGTAAATTTCGCCTTATCTTCGTAATAACTGGGGTGATGGGGAGTGCTAATTCTGTTTTGGCCCATTTTGCGAGAGCATCCTCAGTGGCATCCTGCAAATAGGTTCTTCTCTACTTATCCTGGGCCCTGAATTTCCTTTTCTGAGCTTTTGTTAGATACGCATATGTCTTCTTAGTCATGTTATTTCATGCTCTAGACGACGTACTGATGCCAGAATGAACAGATTATTCAAACTAGTATAATTGATCAGCAACTCTAACGGGAGTAGTTTTTGTACCTTCCTCAACGCTCGGAACCTTCTGAGTGAAACGTTCAAATAATGGGACTTGGCAACATTCTTATTTTCAGTTAGAATTTCGCAGTGCGCCAACTAACTTAGTGGACCGATTTTGCTGTCAAATAGTGCGAAAGGTCAATTATGGAGATTACATTTATGAAAATTATACTGTGCACCACGGCCATCGCATTAAATTTATTGTTTTGTTAAATGCATTTTTTTGAGCTCTCTTTGTTTAATTCACTGTATAATATGTCTTTTGTACAGTTTTCACATTTCTGCGCCAGAGTACACCAAAAATTTGGTAAAAGCCCAAATTCTGTGTAGTGACGACTGGTTCTTACGGTATTTTATGTAATGGTTTAATATGCTCTCGACATTGATTGATGTCCGGGTTCGTATTTCTCGGTTTCATTAGCATGAATTGCTCTTCTCTAGGATATTCCGGGCCGAAAACGACCATATTTTTCAAATATTAAAGCACCCCACATTCCCCGCAGAATTGTATTCTATACCATAGTTCCCACCGTAATTTTCAGAGGTGAAAGTTATGGTTAAATGGGGTGGTTTACATATTTGTCAGGATATGATTGGGTGCTTTACTTGAATGTGTTGGTATGGGTTAGTCTAGGGAAAAAGAACTCGTTCACCACTTCTACATCACCAGCAAAGGAAATATAGAATCTGCACAGACAAATCCATACCTAACAACGTGCTCCTAATAGCCTCACCCGCGTGCCTATTTGATACCCGTCCATAGACGGCTTCAGGGTTGAAAATAATAGGGCGGCTCCAGTAGAAGATAAGGGCTGCTTATTACCGATTTGCGACGTGTTAGAAGGTATCAGTAGGCACAGAGGGTTCACCGCAGAGGTCTTAGTCTCGGGTACTGGAAGTAGTGGGGACGACGAAGAGCCTCAAAATTACACCGAAAATACCTTGCGAAACAGGACCCCGACTTGAAAAAACAGGTTCCTTCGCCTGCCACTAAGAAACATGCAGAAGGATGCGATAGCGACAAGCTGCGCCGCGGACCGAAGACCTTGACGAAAACCATACAGCGCCGCTTTACAGTGCCGTTCGAAAAAGCAACGCCTCCTTTACGTGCCACTGCCGGTTCGTTCAACGTGCTCCGGGAACGAAAGGTCGCGGTACTGTCGACAAGAATATCGACGAGGTCGGTGCAGCGAGTACGCAGCAGCCGCGGTGTGTCGATCTGCATGGGAAACGGGCTCGGCGAGAGGAAATGGACGCGCTCACATACGACAAAATGTCCCAAAGGGTGGGCGCCGAAAGCGGCGAAACTTTGACGAAGCTCTGCAGTGGTTGGGTTCAGTGATGTTAGGGGAGAGCGGTGATAACAGAGTTTGGATTTCTTCGAGTGGTATGAAGATTGAGTACATTTCATTCGAGCCATGGTTTAGGTTCTAGAGCATGAATAATGGAATACTTGCACCGGCTTGGAATAATTTTCGTAGCACAATTAATAGACAGGCCGAGGTGGAGGTGAAAATCAATGCTGAATGCATTTAGAGAGAATGTTCCTCACCCTAGAGTATTGTTCCAGGGCCCAGCTGGCCATTGATAGCACTTTCTTGCTCGCAGAGAACGCATCAGGTTGCCACCCTCTGAGCTTGTATAAATTGGAGGCTCTTCATATTTCTTACCAGTTTTGCAGTTCCGCAGTAAAGATCCTTTGCCATTTCTTGAGTTTTTACTTGAAATCCTGTTTTACTATACCCTTGTCCCTCCTCGTTGAGCAGCGCCCCTGCGAAATTCGAAACAATATTTTGCAAGTATTGAAAAGCTACTTAAAATTTGTTTTCCATATCGTATGAAAAGACTAAAACTTATAGAACTATATTTTATCAGAAACTAACAATTTTTTATTTATTGTGAATCATTCAAAAATAATTTTATCTATTTTCATCGGCCTATGTTTTATACTGTATTAAACGTGAAGCAATTTTTATGTCTATCAGCTGGATTTTAAATTCGACAGTTAAATTTACTGGAATTATATTGCCAGCAAAATATTATCCCTGATGGAACATGTGGCCTCTCTTCAAGAAATGGCATTACTTTCTGAATAATAAATTACCCAAAAAAAAATTACCCCAATTTTATTTGGATTTATACTCTCATAGATAATTATTCTATAATTACTACTGGGCATGAATTTAGTCATCAAAAATTATTCTTATGCTGGAATAATATTTCTAGTTATTCTACTCTGATCTATTGTACAGTATAAATAGTCTAAGGATGTTACAAAATTTTAGCGAGCCTTACGCCATCGAATTATCTCCATCGATCAGTAAATATTGGGTTTCTTTTATTATTCTCAGTCCTAATCAGTTAAGTTTATTATTCATTCATTTGGAATTATCTATTATGGATTTGCACATTTCACTTAATTTTTACAGGCCCGTCGTCCCTTTTAATGCTTCAGCACGGGGGGCAATAGAGTTTAGTTTGACATTCTCCAGCATGCTTTACAGAAAGATCTGACTTATCAACTTAGAAACTAAGCAAAGGCCCCCAAGCCGTTCGAGCACTCTGCGCGAAATGAATAAACAGTCCAATCACACAACCATACTATATAGCACTGATAAAGTATGCGCGCTGTCGACCTAATCAAATGCTTCAATTAAGTGTTACCAATGTTCAGCGTGCGGAAGGCGCTTGCGGAAAGTGCACCTTGCGGCCACTACGATGCATCTCCCTAAATCTCTATCCCCAAAGGGCCCTTCTGACACACACCCAATTCCGACCAAACAAGATTCTCCGCTTTTCTGCATTGCAGTAATCACTTGCAAGATTACCCTGACACCACACAGCCCTCTAAGCAGCTTTTCGTCAGGAGAATAAATAAATGTTCACCACACCTTGAAAGTACTGCAAAGACTGTTTGACCGTCGTCATCAAACCATGCAAAGTGCGGAGCACAACATGTTATTAGTCGCCGCATACGTTGATCAACCCGTGTGAACTTTGGGTGCTCTACTGACCGGGGAACTCCTTGCGTGGATGCTTTACAACCACTCAGCATAATCCCTAAAGAAATATCTAGCCTCACCTCAGGGTGTTGTTCCCGCATTACTGTGTCGGCATGCCCTTTTGAGTCGATTGTGGTTGTCTGGAGTATTGCACTGTGCAATAGATCGAATGTACATTCCAGGAATAAAACACCCAAACATTCCCTCTACTATTTCCCGAGCCGGGAAGGGGCAGGTCTATGTATAGGAGAAAAAGTCAGGCAGACAGCTTTACAAAACGGTCGTAAAGCCAGCCGCAAGACATGCTGCGTTCAATGAAACCGTCTCCGCAACAGACCAGATGGCGAAGCTAAGGTCCTTATGGAGCTAGGGCTTGCATGCGTAGCGGGTCGCGACGGCCGGCGCGTATCCTTCAATGGCCTTGGAAGTCATCGTGGACGAAGATCACGGCGAGTCGAAGGTCAGTGGCGCAAAGTTCCGTCGGACGGTGCCGTAGGGAAAGGAACAGAGTTTGGTTTGGGCTCACCAAGCCTTACGTCTTGGCCCATGGTAACCAGATTCGACTGACCACATGAAATATCTCGCGTGTGTGCTTTGCCCCAGCGGTATAATTAGTTCCCAACCAATCTGGCGATGAGGGTAGATTCGTTGATTCTCTGTACCCATTACGCAGACTGTGCGCATTCAAAGCGACGTGCCTGTGTTTCCAAAAGAAGACCCATCTTGCAGAGTCTACCCATTGTCATTTTGAGTTTCAAAGTTTATTCAAAGTCGAGTCAATAGGCGGAGAACATGATGTACTCGACAAACAGCCAAGACACCTCGTCCGCGTCAGCATACGGTTGTCAAAGGCACAGCAGCTGTTGCAACCCTCAAAACGCCACCCGCTGTGCAGTGCTGAGTACCTGTTTGGCCCTTGCAGGCGGCAGTGAATTAGTCACGAGATACACAGCTCCATTCTGCTTACTGGTCCAATAAATCTCGCCAAACCTGCCCTGCCCGAATCGCACATCCGTTCTAGCGACATCTCTAAAGTCTTCTTCCATCCTGACAATCTCCCTCAAATTCTCCACCTGCACCCGAGTCGTCCTCCCGCCGACAACCTTTTCAAAAAACACCCTTGGCACAAACGTGGTCGCCTGTGTCAGCTCGTTCGGCTCACCCTGGTCACTGCAGCCCTGAGGTCATTCAAGGTGGAAAAGTACAACTGGCCATCACTCGGAAAGTTGGCATACAGCATAACGCCATCCAAAGGCGAACCATTTTGAATCGGGCAACTGCCAGTCAGTGCCTGAAATACAAACCCGGCCCCCAGCTCTCCAAAATGCCCAACGACAGCGTTAGGATACGTAAACCCGAACCTCGCATCATCCCTCGGTAACCTTCTCCGAATCCCCGTGAAAATCCCACCATCCCCCTCCAAATGCACAAACAAGCCCTCCCTCCTCGACCACCCATAATTCCCCCCCTCTGCACAATATTCACCTCCTCGACATTATCCCTACCAACATCCACCACAAACAACGTGCCGCCCTTCCCAAAACACATGTTATGCGGATTGCGAAACCCGACCGCCCAAACCTCATCCAACATCCCCCGACGCCCCACAAACGGGTTCCCCCTCGGCACACCGTACCCCCGCATCCCTCCCCAAAGGATCAACCCTCAAAACCTTCCCAAGCCATCCGAATTCTGCCCACCCCCTTTGTATTATTCTGCGCCGCCCCATCGCCATGCCCAATATACAAAAAGCGCCCTCGGAAGCGCATTTCCCGAATCGTATGATCATACACCGGCATACCAATACGCAACACTTCGCGATAACTATCGCCCACGATAAAGCCATCACGCCCCACGCGCCACTCCCCAACCACAGAATCCACCTCCGTCGCCAACGCATCCCTCGGCGAAGACAGATACCTCCTTCCGCAGTTGGCGTCTCCACATGCGCAGTATACACCAGTCTGTTTGTCGCAAAGCGAGGATGAAAAGCAATGGAGCGTAAGCCACCATGTAAGAAGCGGTCAAAGTTGATGCGACGATTGGTGACGTCGAAGAGGGTGGTGTTTGCGTTGAACCAGAGGGTGACGGCACCGGAGGGGGCGACTCTGTAGATGTGGGCGTTGATGTTGACGACGATGTAGAGGAGGTGCGGAAGGGGGTGGTGGAGACGATGGGTTGAGGGCGGGTGCGGAAGCGAGGGAGTTGGGCGAATTTGCGGATTATGACGGCGCGTGAGGAGTTGGTTGGGGGGTGGAAACTGGGTTGAGGATTTGTTGTGCGGAGGTGCGGTGGAGGAGGAGGAGAAGGAGGAGAAGGAGAAGAGTGTATTGGGTGGACATGGTGGGTTGCGTGTGGGGTGCGGGGGATAGGGTGGGGAGTGGGATTGTTGCATTGGGAGTGATTGGTGGTGGTGAGGAGGGTTGGGAGTGTCTGGGGGTGTTGTATATTTAGATAAAGGGAAGAGTTGGGGAGTTGGTTTGATGGTGGTGGATTGTGCGCCCGTGGAAGTTTGGGACGCGGTGTAAGAAGGTATGTTGTTTCGGGGGATGAGGAAAGGGGTGATCTACGCTTAGGCAGGGGGAGAGGAGGGGCAAGAAGGACAGGGACTGGACAGAGTGGGCAGTGTCCATAGCAGAGGGGTTTGAGGTTTTGCGTTGGCGTAATTTCAATGTGATGAAAACAAGTGGACTCAAGTCAATGGTGCACTGCAGTAATGTAGCGGCGCCTCCTTTTCGGCCATGCACCGGGTGGGTTGCGGGTTGCAGGCATGCATCGATACTCAAAGTAAAAGTTGTTTCTCTCCCCGTCCCTGAGGCTATAGCTTTGCAGCGGCGTCATCACATCGCCTCAAGCAATGGATTCAACTTGAAAAGGTCCTTGTGTATCCAAACTTTGTTACTGTCGTGCAGAAACATGCTAGATAAATAATCAGTGATCGGTGGTTGCTGCTGCATGAGAGGACGGTTGGTTGGCTTGATTCAGCGCAAGTGCAGTCCTTGAAAAGTTCCGGTCATGCAGTTCTCAAGTACCATGGGCTAATCTAACAAATTCAACATGGTGTTAGCCGTCACGCAGGTCAACGCGTGTTGACCACTTGGATCTAAGACGGGTGCGATGTCGGCCGAGCGGCACTACAGTACAGAACTGTACAGTTCTGTACTGTACAGTACGTACAGTACGAATTAACACGTAACTTTTGATACGAGTATTCATTACACTACACTGCTCTCTCCCTAAACTTTGTCCATTATTTTGAGATGAGACCATAATTATAGAATATAACCACAGAAGCGCATAACCATTTCAGAATTATGGTCATTTTAAATTTAATGTTCTGAATATTGGTCTCATGAAACACCATCTCCGTTATTGTAGGGATAACGAAGCCTGTTCAGTTTGAGTTGACCGGCTGCTCTTTTTTGTGCACCAATGACTGGTTCAGGCTACTACTCGGCTGAAGCCGGCAAGTTATGAACTTTAGGTAGACTAATAAAGACAAATCTACATTGACTAAAGATATAGGGGCGAGGTTCTTCAGAGTTAAGGCCCGTGAAAAAGAGTACATTCTAATGCTTTAAAACCAAGCAAATTATGTCAACAAGAGACACTACGATGGAAAGTAGATTTTTTTGTTAATAGGACGAGCTTGCTAAATAAAGTGCTACCCATAAGTGGAATCTAAAAGGTAATGAAATCATTGATATAGTTGACAGTGTAGAGCGTGAGTGGCTGTTTCAAACACACACAGTATTTACGATAATTACGGTACTGTACCTCAGTCAAATTAACTCTTGGCCACTTAAATATGAAACACTCTCTCCGGTATTCTGGCCATTAGATTCACAGGATACAAGGATTTTTTACAGGTGAATCATGGTTCAATTGGAAGCGAGCAAGTGTGTTTCTGAAGAATTGTAGTTAGGGCCGGGCAGCGATTCAACGTGATGAAGGCATCGGCTGGTTTCGCAGATGGTCGCACGAACACTACATTCAACGTACAATTGCAATGGGATAAATTATTGACGGCGCTGATGTATAACATAGGCCCTTTTCATCATTTGAAGAGTATTTCGTAATAAGGTCGAATAAAAATTCAATCTTGTGGGCAAATTCAAAGGGATAGCTCGGCGGAAGGATGATTGAGGATCCATTCACAGAGTGCACGCAAATTCGAAGGCATACGCAAAGGCGAGAACTTCAGTTGCTAAAAGAAAGCGGAGGACGAGATAGGTTGCTTTTACTGGAGTAGTGGTATTTATAAAAGTTTTCCGGAGAGTCTATTCGAAGAATAATAAAATCTAGCTGAGATGTACGGTCTTCATTACTGGAGAATTAGGCTTCGGAGTACACGGTGAGTTGTACAGAGTTTATATGCAGAGGAAAGTACGAAAAAGATGCGGTCGGATGTGTCTGAAGGTGCGCGACAATTTTGTACATGTTTGCGATTTTTTTTGAAGTAAATTGAATTTTAGTACACCAAGCAGCTTATCCAACCACTCAAGATATATACGAGCGTGTGTGAGTGTACCAAGAAAGCCTCTCATGAAGGGAGCGATAGTCCTAAAGCGATGAGTATTTTGGAAGAGGGAAATGCAAGAGACCTGTAATATTTGCGAGAAGATCATGCAAGTAGACATTGTATAGGCGCAAACAACAGAAAATTTAATATTGTCAAATTCTGGCTCCCTATAATCAAATTTTGAAACATTTGTCTTGAGAGACTGAGAAACGCATCATTTACACAGACAGTGATATCATCAACGAAGAAACCTATCAGTCTTTGTAATCGATGAGAATTAATTCAAAAGAAGAGAAACATATCACTCAAGGACGGTAAAAGCGCTATATCTTCTTCAAGGTGTGCAGCCATTCAGCGATTACAGTAATCTAGTACATCCAGTAAACCGTAGAAGGGGTTACTAAAATTTAGAATCTTATGCTCTGGGAGTCGCAATTGAGCAGGAGGTCTTAAGTACAAACTTAGGCAGAAATTTTTACTGAATGTAAGCACGGCTGACATTGTCGCTCAAAATGCAGAATTTGTGAGTCGCCCCGAGTAAAGAGATGACTTGGGTGTAATATTGTCTTACATTTGTAGATTTATGAACTAATAAATATTTATCCTTGTCAAGATTCACTTGTGGGACAAATAGACCTATGAAAATGGATATATCTGTTTCTAAAGTTTTGATGATCAGGGCGAATCGACCTATTAAAAAGTTAGCGTTCTTTGGAAGATCAGAATTCGAAACTATAGTCCAGACTTTGCGGCACCGGAGGACACGTATTTCTAAAAATGTGACATTTCTAAATTGGGATAGATATATACGAAGACCCTTTGAATGGAGCGTTTCCGATGATTTTTATATTGTAGATGGTTGTGTCACCTACACACGATAGGTTTGATGAATAACTACTGTTTATCAGCGATAGACAATAGTTAGGCACACTTTGTCCTCATATCAGGACAAACCACTTTACCATACAAAAATGTAACCCAAGTAAATTTATTTTTGGGGGTCCTTAAATATTTACAAAAAAATGTACTCTAAAACATAGAATTACAGTAAAGAAGTGCTTAGTGACTTCAAGTCTACACCACTTTCGCTAAAGCATTGAACTACATTATAAAATGTTGCAAAATGGCACTAAAAGCAAAGTTGATCAAGTGGAATAAAGTAGTTTGCACCCTGCCTAGCGCAAAAATTACCGAAAAATTTGTGTTGCTCGAGCTTCACTACGGTTAAAACTATAGGTTACCAAAAAAGGACAGAAAAAGAATATTTCCACTTCAAAAAATAAGCCCGAAACTACATCCTCATATGAGGGCAATGGTCCATAGACATTAGCTATATCTGAGTCGAATCGACACTAGCCTACCTAAAGTATGGTCAACAGTTATGCAAACCTTATACGTTCATTAATTCAGATAATACTGCAGAAATTTCAGCGGAAAAAGAAAATAGCTTCAAATAGACTCAATTGCTACTTTCGGCCTTGGCTAATAACAGATTTGCCTGAAAAAGGTGCAAAAAAAATCCATCGCCAGTCTCATAACGATTTCTGCAGCCGATGTGAATAGAAGAGAAGGCGAGTCGAAACAAAAATGACCTACCACCATCCCACTCCTCGAAATTAACCCCTCGAAGTGGATATGTGAGCAAAATAACAAACTACTCCCCTGAACCCATCGAAACCCGCGAAAGCCGCACTAAAGTTCTCAATGAGCTATATGCACCGCTTCATAAAACTGAATCACCTAAATTTTTGACTGAGGCACATCTAAGCACTAAATTCCAAAAATAAAACGATTCGAGCGGAAATTCCAGCGCTGCTTCGAATTTTTGCGCTTTACTCGTTGAATGATGTATAACTCGGATGAGTTTGGATAAATGTTCCGGAAGCCAGCGACTTGGTTGCTGACTAGGGCAAAAGTATTAGTGTTTAAGAATGAAAACGGCCATTTGATCATTTCCGCGTGTTTAACCCGAGTTTGTCCGGAACATTACCCAAAAAGCGTGAATAAACTCGTATATTTCCCATGCATAGCTCAAAATAATCGATGAGGACGTTGTAAAGCCTTCAGGATGGGAGGTATACTGTTCATCATTGATGATTTATCCGCACACGGGCTCAGTCCTTCTCTATTCGATATACAAAATGCTCGTTCCAAGTTTATGCAACCTATTTTGACTAGTAGCACTCATATTTTTTCTTTTAAAATAATCTAGGGGGTAAATGCAAATCATAAATGTCTCTTGAGAAGTCCTTTATACAATATTCTAGAAGCAGAGTGAGAGTTCATCCAAATGTTGATGCTATGGAGGAAGTTTGAAGGATAGAGCTTGAGTAGGAAAGAGACCCGGTGGATGTAATCAAAATTGCGTCACGCACTTTTGGAAATAATGAGGGTTGCAAGTTTTCCCACACTTCTTTGAAGAGAGGCTACGGTACACGGCTTTTGATTACACCAGGCGTAAGTTGCTTTTGTTGAGAGCCAATCTGAAAAACGTACGCAGCCTAGAAGAGGAAGACTGTGTGATTGATGAGACTGCACCCTTGAAACGTAAAAGGCAAATTATTGTTTCTGAGGACAATTATAATGATGAAAAGAAGTTGATTAATGACGATGGAATGTAAAAAAGCGTTTTAGATCGCCATAAGAGCTTTTCGGTTGAAACGGCTACACTCAAGGGCAATTTTCACTATTTGAAAAAACGTTTGAAGGTCCATTTATTATTGAATGCGCATTGTGACGCTCTAAAATCAGTTTAGTTTGACTCAGAATGCCATTGGTGCCCACTTTGAGAAGAAATATGTCGACTTTTCTTTGCCCCCAATTGGCGTATAATCAGATAAGCGTATACTGAACTGTGAATACAAGTTATATGCGCTTATTGGAGGTTTTCTGTATTCAAATACGCCATTTTTTACCCCTCTAAATTCCGGAAATGGTCAGCCATGATAACTTAAATTCTCCACGTTCTGCACTGGATCATTTTTAGCCGAACCAAGACTGAACCCCCTGGTTCCGCACCGGACCTTAATTGCATTATTTCACCAAAATATGAGAGGGTGCTATTCAAAAAGTTTACATTAACGCGAAAAAATACTTATAGTAGAGCTTTCGTAATCTTCTACAACTTAATTTAACAATATGCATTTGCGAGAGCATATGAACCCATCATAGCCCTGGCTAGCTTTCTGTACGGTGCTAAAAATATCGATAGGTGAGGCTACATTTAATCAAGAGAGGATAACTGATATGTAGCAGGATTTGTTCGAAGGAATTACTCGAAAAACTGCCGGGGTGGGATGTTATTATCTCCTGTATTGATGAATTATTTGATTAGGACTTCCATATTATTATTGTGCCATCAGTTTCAATCTAGCGGAAAAACAGAACACACAAATATTCATCTTCTTTAAAAGCCTTCCGATCCCATCCCAAATTTTTAAGAAATCGCTAAAAAAACCCCTATATTTGCAGCGATGCTCATCTTTGTTGTAGGGATCCGCCCACAGCAGCTTCCGTGGAAGGCACGAAATTTCTCATAGAGTAATAATTAATCGGCATTACATGTCTCGTACGGCTTTAATTTGACGTACTTTGTTGCGCCACCATCAAAATTTCCGGGATAAAACTTTAGTGATCGTGGAAAACCGAAGGCAAGAAGAGATCATCACTTTGATCATCACCTCTGTAAGTCCGAGACATGTATTATCCGCAAATTATTGCTTCCTTCACCCTCAGAGCCATCCTTGACCCCTTCTTATTTAAACATATCGTCCGGCGTTTTCTCTCAAAAACAGAAATACTAAAAGTCCTTTTTTCTTCATGAATCCAAATTCACCGAACAAATCCATTTGATATTTGATTTATTGAATATTTGGTCTTTTTTGAGGACAGAACTCTAGATTCGTGAATTTCTTTGTCTTCTAAATTCAGTCCCAATATTCTATCAAACAGATTATTTGCCCTGAGGCATTTAAATCAAAGCCTCTGCATTGTCTCGCATTTTTCATTTCGACCCCGACTTTGAAAAGTGTCAAATAAATGCCCCAATTAAAAGTTCTATAGCAACATTGCTGAAGCAGAAACCCTAAAATCGATCGCCCCATCAGCTAACTCGCAGAATCCCTTACCTTTCCATCAATAAGAACCTCCTTCGCCCGATCCTTTCAGTCAGCATATTAATCAGGGACCCGCGTCACATTAAGGGCCTGCCTTTGATGACCAGGCAGCCAAATAAATACGAAAAATACCTCACTGAGATGGTCCGGGAATGTGTACGAGAGTGGATTTGGTATCAAATGTGAAGGAGGCGAAGGAAGCGGAGGAAGTTGCGGAAGGATTCAATCATGACCAGGACTAGGCTGATTAGTGGTACCTGTTGGTGCACAAACTTGGGGGAGTTTATAGGAAGGACGGAGGGGACGTAAGGTGTGTTCGTAATTTAGGACCCCTCTGTTGGGGGTAGAGCGGAAGTTGAAGGTCGTGAGGAGGTATTGGAGCACATTGATATTCCCAAGGATGATTTTAATATTCCTGATGATCACATTTATTATTATGGGCCGTTTGACAGAATTTTCGGGACTAAATTGGAGAAATGGATAATTTAGAGGAGTTTTGTGGCTCTGGCCGTGAGAAAAACGGCTGCGAAAACTAGTTCCAGATATTCATCCTGACAGTATCTACTGTTAGTCTTTCAAGTCCGGAAAATTCCCTTCAATGCATTCCATAGTATTTAGTACAATTTTCTGGTACTTAAGGGTGAGCCTAAAACTCTATTTCCTCTTAGTACGCCGCTTTTTCTTTGAAAGTTCAAGAAAGTTGGCAGAAAACTTAAAGTGCAGACCCAAATAGTGGAGAAGTTGAATGTATACTGATAAATGGCTCACTTTGAACTCATCAGTCAATTACTGAAAACATCGCGAACCCAATTCCTTTTCAGTGACGGATGCTGTAAGGGCCTCGCAAAAATTTTGAGCTCGAGTACCAAAACGTGATGGGGTAATTCCCTGCGTGTTAGTATAATTTGTCAAAGCGACGATGGAAACGCTCCTCGGACTAGACATAGTACTTGAAAAGGAAAGTTTATGAGGAGAGAATGTAGAAAATGAACTCGTCAATAACATTTCGGCTGCAAATTTCTCATCACATGAAACCATGTCCCCTCTACGTCGCATGTAATTCCAACGAAAAATATTTTAAAAAACGAACATTGAGATGTCCTCGCCATCACTCCTTCCATACTTCCGTAAAAAATCTTTACGAATTCACTGGAAGAGCTCACCGAAATCAATCACTCGAAAGTACTCTAAAGACCCTCAATGGCATATTGCAAGCCTGTGCTACCTGTCAAAACTTCTCTTCGAAACCCCAATCATTCAAAGTAACAAGAATGCAATTCAATGAAATCTCTTAGCCGCTCCGAAATCTCCTTTGGAGGCTAGAAAAGAAGTTGTATTTTATCGAGAAAAGAGAAAAACAATTGTATAGATCCATTCAGAATCAGAAAACCTACTCCAAAAGCCTTCCTCATCTCGAAGACAAGTATTCGTGCATCTTACATTAAATAAACCATCTAACTGCAGTTAAACTGAGTGGGATCCAGCTATTTTTGTGTCCCAAATCATTTATAACCTAAGTAATTCACCCCTCCGACCAACATCCTAGATCAATTGAATTTATGGACGCAAAGCGTAAGGAAATTCAAGGACTGATTTATATGTTTACTTGAAAAGTTGTCCTCAAAAACAAAATATACGATAATGCTAACATACTGAATGGGTGATTTTTACTCTCTATTAAGGACATCGAAACGACTCAACAACATAAATGGACAATTCATAGTGCACGGTCACAACAGAAAGGTAAATTATTACCTCGAATACGATTACACACTTCTTTGCCAGTTATTATTTCGTACTATCGCTGCAGTAGTCGCCAATTACGACTTTCGCCTATCGAGACATGATTGTCTTCAATCAAAGCTTCATTAACCAGCGAGATATGCGCAAAGTCTGTACCAAGCACAAAAAGATCTAAAACTCCCACCAGAAAATTTCTCATAACTATTAAAATAATTATACGGTCATCCTCTTGCTTTATAATACTGTATTCAAACTATCTGAAATCATACACTCCTGAAATGGGAATAAAACCGAAATATATTTCATGTCTCTTCATTTCAAACATAACTCAGATGGGCTAGGTGGCCTAATTTTTGCTTACGTTGAAGATCCCCTCATTTTCTGCAATGAGTAGTTCTTGAAAGAGACTGATAAAACTATCCAAAGCTTCGAATATACAGATCGTGAGTCATACAACATAAAATTTGCTGGGGTAAACTTTGAGACAACCGGAATGAAATCATCCCCAATCAGAGACCTTTCATAGAAAGTATCAAGGAATTACGCCTGACTTACACCTTCCGAGAATTCCAGCCAGTTCGTGCAACTCTTTCATGGTCTTTCCACACTCGTTCGGACATTTCATGAATAATTATATTTTCGAATTATAATTCTGAGTAACTACTCAGCATCGACATTATCAATTTACCTAACAAGGTTATCAAGCACATCCACCGCACACCTCAACTCTATCATTTTATTCAAAGTATAATCGGACTCTTCCTTTGCAGAAACTGCGGGCATAACAACGCGACTTTTGATATATCATCGCATTCAGCGGAAAAATGATTATCCTGATTTCCTTGCACATGCAAGTATCAAAGCAGTCAGAAATAGTTCTGTTTGTGCCTGAGAATCCTATACATTTTAAGAGACATTTGAATTTATTTACACACTGAAGAAAGATCTGAAATCAATATTAGGATAAAATATACCGCCTAACATGTTTATCGATTCGAAATTACTCTTCAGCATCATTTTAAAATAACCTCCCACCGAAAAATGTGACTTAAAAACAATATCAAGAGCATCAGGAACGCATAATTCACGGAAGAAATATCTAATGTAGGATCATTTCTTACTGCCAAAAATCTTGCGAAACACCCCAAAAAGATCCAAAGTTACTCACCTCGTTTATACATCCTTAAATTCAATGAATGGGACCTTTCTGTTCATTAATTGGTCTTCCGTACAAATATTACGATATGAATGGTCTCCATGCTCCTTTAAAATTCAAAAAGGTGATATAGAGACCGACCTACCCAGGAGAACTGTAACAAATCTAGTATAATGTCCCGAGCACAGATTGAAATCAACAGTTAGTCAAATTAATTGCCGAGCCCCTCTCTTTAGCATAATAACAATATTATATCCCTTTTAATCATCTACTCCACCATAAATAGTCCAGACCTATTCCTAGCACTATATAAAGGATCAAGTTTACTACTTTACCAGTTTGCAGGGAGACTGTGTATAAGCGTTTGTAGTACTCAATCATGCCCCAATTAATTTAAGTATTCGTCCAACGTCCCTCATGTACCGACATTTTCACCCTTTCTGCAACCTCACTGCCATCGAAGAAAAGAACTTCGCCTATGTACACGAGTAGACTACTTTCGTGCAATTTCAAATTATAATTGATATAGGAGTATAGTTCTAAATACTTTTGTAAAAACATGATTTGTGGCTAGCATAAATTAAAATTACCGAAACTATGCACTCCAATTTTTAGTGATATAGACCTATGACATACGATTACTCAAATATTTGAAAAAATATATATATATTTCCTCAAAAACATTCTTATTTTGGCTGTACACAAATATAACTAATACGTTTCGCTTCTTTTCGTCCACATCATTTCTATTGTCGCCATCGATGCCAAAAGGCTTACAAGCGCCTTTTCAGCGCGATCACGATGTGCGATATGGGCTTTAAGTCGCCGACTCCGACTCAGCGGGCAGTCTGTCGTCCGTTTCGTGCCGCTTTTGCTCAACGTTTGGCCGCGAGGCCAAACAAGGTGCAAAGCTCAAGCCCACGACCAATGTGCAGATGTTCAGACGTCTGTTTCGTACTGACGTTTTCAATAAACAACATTTCAGCCCCCATTCCGAAATGTGGAGCAGATTTCTTGGCGTTTTGGTAGAGAAGAAGGCAAAGTTCTTCGATGATCAAGTCAACCATGCCAGCACATTGCTGGCCCACTTCGAGAGTGAAGGCGTTTTGACTCTGAAATTCAACTGCAACGTTGTTGAAGTCATTATCAGAAACTTTTTTTTGCACCCACATGACGAATCGACGCAGGCAACGCATGAAAGAGCCTTTGTCGTGTTCAATCCGCCTGAGGATGCTGCCGTCGCAGTCGATGAGGATCAGGCTCAAGATCGTAACCTGGAGGCGTACAGAGTCAATATATGGTCTGTTCGCAGGTTCAAAATGATTCTCGGGTTTAAAACGATGGGAGCATCTTTTTGGAGTGCTTTTAGATTCATAGGGGTGGCTCGAGAGATCTGCAAAGCCGGCTACTTTTCTGGCTGCAGTGAGGGTATTTGTACCACTTATGCCCGCATCATTTGCGCTTGCATCTGTCAAGCGACGTTAGAAATTCTGCGTGATTGTTGGGTTTATTCAATTGAAATAGACGTTGAACATGCTCAGGGCAGGTCTTATCTCGACCTGCGAACTCAGATTTGTACCAAGCACGGGAAGTTTGCAAATATTCACGTCATTTCAATTCCTCTGCTTTCCAACAAGACCGCTGAGACCCAGTTCAACCTTTGCTCCAGACGGAGAACGTACGATGAAGGGGCGTGTCTCTGATGTGAAAACGCGCTTTGAAGAGGCAGCAGAGCATACGATTCTTCGCATCTGGTGTGGATTGCACCAAGATGACCTCGTCACATGCCGAGAGTATGTGGCTCTCTGCGTTGATACGTTTGTATCATCATTGAAAGGTTTGATAGCGTACCTTCACCGCCAGCGGAATCGACAGACAGAGATGAAGGCGATGTGTCCTAAATTCGTCAGCACTCGATGGTTTTCGATGAAGTGCTTCACTACGTGGTAGAAGACGCATGGTGTGAGGTTTATTGGCCACCTGAACGCAAAGAAGCCTGTGAGTATGCCCGCGGTCGACTGATGGATCTTGCTGCTTTGTCTTGATAGCGTTTTTATCGCTCTTTCTTCGGCAGTGACAAAGCTGCAAGGACGCAGCACCTTCCGTTCCTAGCAGCAAGCAGAACTAAAGAAAATCTGCGCCAATCTCTCGGAAATGTGCAAGGTTGAGATCCCATAGCCAGCCGCACAGCTTGAAGCAGCGGATTCGGCCACAGCTCTCACTCGATCAAAATTCTCGGTGATATTCGTTCATGCACTCTCTACTATTCGAGACCAATGAATGTTTGTGATAAATTCGTTAGCGACTTTTCAATCGGAACGCTCCGCTGCTTTCACAAGGAGTGTTGCCAATCTAGTCGCAGGTTTGTACGCCGACATTATGGATGTGGTCGCTACCAGGGACTCCAACAACCAAAGCTCCACAGATGCGTTGCCACCTGTCCTGCCTCATAATCTTGCGACCATTCGAATCAAGGAGCCGTGCGAGATCATTCGCCCCCATCGCGCTAGACTCAATCAGACTGGTCGGACTGCAGAGCAGATCGATCAGATCGAAGAAGACCACCGCGAACTTCGACGTGCAGTGAGCAGTGAGTCTCAATTCAAGGCGTCGTTGCGCTAATGATCCGACCGCACAAAAAGTTTTATGGAGGGCTCGTCACTGTGCCAAAATCGTTTCGATAAGCTTCAGCTGTTCGTTGGCGGCCTCGCGTCTATTTTCCGCAACACCGTTACTGTGGGGTCCGACTTCTCAGTCATTGGAGCCGAAAAGAATGCTCACCACCAGTCTCTGACCGACTTTTCGCTCTTCATGCGAAGCAGTTCGAGTTAGTTCACTTACTACCCACCGAATAGACGCCAATCCGGCCATTGCTACTTGGAATATACCCCCAAATCCGATTTCCACCCAATCCTACTACTAATTCATGAATACTTTTCACTATTAACCTAATATTGCAAATAGTGGGATTTCCCACCACTAAAGTGGCCTGAAGATGCTACTCCGAAAATTTGAAAAAAGTTCACCCGAGCAGTGAAATAGACGATTTATCATGCTTAAATTGACAATATTAGATAAATATTAATGGAATAAAATATAATTTGTAATATATTAAATTTCTCATTGTAATAATGGTGGAAGGGAAGTGTCCCTAATGGAGATTTCAGGGTTAACATTTTTACTTCAGAACATTTATTTCATGTCTATAGTTCTGTATTGCTGTATAGGGCTTATTATTTCTTATTGTATACTTTTCTATGATAAATTCAAGCCTTCTTACAGTTGAAACCCTATTAATTAATATCATTGCTTGTACAGTTATTATAAATTTGAACATTTAGGTGGAATTTTTTCATTTCAAGATGATGTTCAAAGTTTACAAAACTAAAAACCATAGTAACGCCTGAATATAGGGGTTTAATGCCATAATTGGGGTTGAAAGCCTCAAATTAGCAACTAGTTGCCTTTTGACTACATCTTATTCAAATAAACCTTACTTATTGATGGTAAAGTTTCTAACTCAAATTGAAAATGAATAGATAAACACTAAAGAGTTAATTAGTTGTACAATTTGTTTCTGCTTTGCCAAAAAGCCTTCTTTTATTTTTCTTTAGGAGTACAAGCACTATTTACACGTTCATGGAATTCTTCAATTCAATTGGAGTTTTCAATCCAGCAATATAGATTATAATGATTTCCTCAAACCTATTTACAGTTCGACAAGTAGTTTATACTATAAATTAATTTTTATTTTATACTCCTGAAATAACCATATTAATTGTCTAAATAATAATTTGCGCGTGTGAAATTTGATATCACTGTATTTCCATATCAAATCTGGCTCCGAAGTACATCGAAAGTGTATCCAAACCCCAAAACGTTTAACATGGATCTACTTTTCATCGTCTAAATAAAGTTTTAGGTGTATATGTTGGCAAAAATAACTGTCGAAAACAAAAAATATACAGCCCAAGTTTACTTTGCGGTAAATAACACTTAATGGTTTCTTCTGGAAATATTTTTGCTTCATGTCTTTTTGCCTCGGCCTCTAGTTCTAGTATTTTAAACTCTCAATCTACTTGGACCAAATGGATACTTTTTAGCTAGTCCATCTTTCCATGTGCTCGGTTATCTAAAACTGTATGGACAAATAAAAAAAATGATTCTAAACTCAGGTAGAATGAACAAATCACAAGAAAAGGGAAATAAAATCCCTCCAAAGTAAGAGAAACCGATCAAACCGAGCATAATATCCTCAGGTTGCAGCTGAAACTCATAAGTCACCCCTCTTACGTGCTAAGAACAGCAATGATCTCATAAAAACTTAAACTTGAGAAGGAAGAAATGAGCTACTTGGTAAAAATGATTCTACCTCGGAAACTAAATTTGGTAATATTCAGTAAAATATAATAAGGGTAATTTGGAGAGAAATGAAGGAAAAAGGACCTATACATCGCTGAGTAAAGAATTCTTTGATTACAGCAGAGAGGGATGAAAAAAGTTGGAATGCCGGAGGAAAGCAACTTACCAACTGAGAGGTATTAATTCTTACAAATTGATAGCTTGAACATTCGATAAGAGGCCAAAATACATAGAGTAAAACATGTGAGGCATGATTGTGACAATATGAGAGCAGATATGGTATATGAACCAAACTAGATAATAATTGCGATATAAGTGAGCCAAAAAGCTGCGCAAATAATACATCATCATCTTTCTGTTTTGAAAACTATGAAATCGCAGAGGATTTCTGGAATAAAAAATGAAGATGTATTGACATTGACTATGGATTTTTTATAAATAAATCTGGAGAAAAGGTTGCAAGGAAGTGTCGGTATACTTTTTCCTTCAGATTTACAATGGATGCAGAGTTATTATATTCCCAACCAAATTTTATAATTGAACCCCTGCGTGACGGAGGTAACAGTAGCAAAGAATGCAGAAATGAAAAGGCGAAAAATATCGGTTTCAATCAAATAGAACTGTTGTGGAAGTTTTATCCATCATTACGTCCTCAAATACTGAGGTTGACAACCAAAAGAACGTTTAGAATCCGTAATCAATAATTAGTTTAGGCCGAGAGGAATCAAAAGAGTTTAAAAGGATGAGAAATGAGAAAAAGGTTTGGGTGAAATAAACAAAACATTTCGTGAGCTATCGAAGAAGATCGGTACGGAAATATGAAAATTCCCTCATTCTGCTGTTTCTTAGTTCCGTTCATGTTGGAGTTAGTCGAAGTTTTTACCTTACATTAGAATTTTCTATGCATAAATGATAAATGTGGGTATTACCTTCACTTTTTCTGTACCAAATCTTCCTGAAACCCAGTTCCTTATATATTGATCCCTTTCAACCCACTCTTCTATTTTATTGTATCTATTTTACTCTCGGTTGCGTATTATTACTAGCCCTTGTGTGAATAGATAAATTCTTTCACACCAGTTTATTAAATTAAACTACACCAACACAACCGGTAAACAAAAATCTATTTTACTCTCTTGCAAAATATTCAATTTTTCCACAGAATATGGACGGTTCAAAAATCCAAAACCACAAATTGTAGTTAAATGTTGGAAATATCAATTGCAGTATTGGTCAAGAGCATTCACTAAAATACTCCGGATGCTCTCAATATTGTGGAATGATCGTATGGATCCTTTAATCCTTCACTATTCCAAGGTTTTCCCCTCTTCCGTCATGAATGTTCTGCTTTTCGCGTTACGTCTAAGCCCAGATAATTGAAAATTAAGTATAAAACCTTAAGAAAGACTGTAGAGCATACATTTGTTACATAAAAGCGTGTACGTAAGTCATTAAGATACTAAACCGAATAAGATCCGAGATAGTCGGGTAAAAAGTTCTTATCCGGTGTTCAATGATATAGGTACCTGTTTCCCCCTTTCTCGTATATTCTGCGGTTCCTCTGTTGCTCTTGCAGCCTTCAAGCGACAAACGTAGATAAACAACACGTAAATGTTGGAGGTCTATCAGGCGATGACGAAGTTTACATGTATATAAGGAGCTCTTTATACGATTGAAATTCAATAGAGTAAAATACATGTAACGTACATAGAGTCTGATTGCTGATGATGACGTTCAAAATTATTTAGATCACTGCTGTATACAATGAGATCATACGGATCTTACACGGAACGTGATTGTCGAGTACAATTTCTTTGATACAAATGAAAATGAACAGCGTCACGTCGGATTTTTCTTGGCGAAAATCAACAGTGCAGCTCGGGAACATTGAATGATTCGGCGCGTAAGACTACGATAACTGAGATGGTGGGAATCGTGATGGCTAGGTTGAAGACGAGTGCTTTTGCAGCAGTGCAGCAAAGTCGGCGCACAAAATGAGATCAGGAAAAATGGTCGGAAGCCTGTTTGCGTTTTAGAATACTCGAGAGTCTCTATCTTCTTGAAAAGGCTGATGCACATAATATAACGGATATAACTGGTAGGAATCGAAATCAATTAGTGAAAAAAGCGGTCTTTTTCAGTACAGAGGAACTTGGCTCACGACCTACTCGGAAGAAAAGGGTTTCAAAAGATAAAAGAAATTTTCGAGTCCTATAGTTCAGAATAACAAGCCTCGTATTTGTTGTTTAGAGACTGCGCTGCCTCTTAACGCCAAATATCAGCTGTTTGGACTGCTTGAAAACATTTTTCCATGAGCTGGTGTATTTTTTGATAGGTGGAAATTTTCCCAGGGCTTTCTTTTCTCTAAGAATGAAACATAACTTTATCAAATTCATTGGGATGAAATAATTACAATAAGATAATAATAGTTTGATATTTGTCATGAATGTGAGATTTTACAGCACAGTTGAAATGTCCAAATGATGATCAATTGTTTTTTATCCGTTTCAGTAGAAACTTCATTGTCAACGAATATTTTCATTTCAGATTATATCTATATGCCGTTGAAACTGAAATAACCCAATTTTAATAGCACAAAATGTTATTCAATATTGCAATTGCAACTTTGCTCTTTCTTCTGCATATTTTGGGGTAGCAAATGTACACTATTTTATCTATAGCATTATGAAAGACCATATAAACATCTTTGGAGTTTAAAAAGCATAGTGAATCAGTATGGAAAAATATTTGATAACGGTAAAATTTCGAAAAAAATATTACTTTCGTACAAGTTATTTCATATTTTTGCATCTTTTTAGCGATATTAGCATGGAATGTTTTTGAAAATAGCATATGTATGTAATTAATTCTCAATTTTATCAAAATACCGCTTATATCTATCTTGATACATCATAATATAATCAATGAGCATTATATATTGATTTTGTAATGATATTCAGTATTTTGATTCCAAAATATTATTTGTTTTTGCAGCTTTTCCCATACGATAAAAATATTGGAACTGCAGTCCTTATTATAATTAGCCATTATCTAAAATTCTGTTTAGCAATAAAATCCCTCATTTCCCTCACAAATTAAAATTCTTCTTCAATCTCTAGAATATACATTTTAATATATTAAATCTACTAGCAGACGAATTTAAACTTTTCAATAAGATCAAAAACAATATATATATTTAAAATAGAGAAAGATAGAAAGTAATAGAACATAAAATGAGGAAAAGAACACATTGGTGTTGAAATAAAGTTATTGATATGAGTTCAATTTTCAAAACAAAATCTTGTATAGAAAAATGGTACCTGCGAACTTATTGAAATCCTCTCTTTGTTATTGAAATATTTACTTTTTCTGGGACTCGAACCAATGTTTAGATATTCAACTATATGAAAAGGTATTATTTTTACCAAGCTCGAGTTCTTGCAGCGAGAACTAGTTTAATAGAAAGTTGCGACATTTTGAACCAACTTTTTTTTGTGAGATTAAGGACATATTATATACCTTTAAGCTCATAAACTTGTAATTTGCAAAGCATCACTTTCTTTCGTTTATGGAATGTTTTTATATTAATCTTTTTACAAAATTAAGCACCCTGTATAATTTCCACTATATTACGATATGATAAATATCGTATTATAGTTCCGACGTATGAAATTGTGACAAGTACAAAACAGACTCCAATTTTGTTTTCACTGCTCATAAGTCTAATACTCAAGGGATAAAATATACATCAAAGAGAAATTTTAACTCAATCTAGAAACTTTGAGACTCATTTTCTTCTCAAGCACATATGAAATTTCAGTAGTAGTTTCCTTTCAATGGTGAAGTCTCTGTCTGGATGGGCTTAACGTCACGGGAAAAAAAGTACTTAACAACAATCAAAACGACTTTAGAATCAATTGTTTTTTCTTGAACAATCATATAACAAAAGAGACAATTTGATGGAATTAAATCTGTTGTATGTGACTAATTTTGAGATTCCCGATGCTGCATTCAAATATATACCGCTTTAATGTATTTTGATACATTCCGTTGTATCAAAAATTTCGCTTCCGAAGTTATATTGCTAAAGATACTTCTTTAATATCATTTACCACGTATCAAGAGTTGTACAAAGGTTTATCTCCAGAACGCCCTTGGGTTTGAGCCCCAACCTCCCGTAATAAACACACCCGCTATACACTCTTCGAACAAGATATATTTTTTTGTGCTCTACTGCTTAAAATCAATGAATGCGGTTTCCAGAGAGAAAGGAGGCATATTGACGTACTAGGAACGAGCAGGAGGGGGATTTCTTAAAACCCAAACCTAAAGGTCAGCATTGAATTACATATGAAAAAGGGATCCATATCCTTCACTATCTAATTTCTAATCTTTCTTTTCTTCTTCCATATGTATATCGAGAATGAAATCACGTCAAAGTAGATATTAGATCTTCCTCCAGTTCATATTTGAAAAGACTCTAGCAAATATTTGTTGGAGTGCTCCGAGTTTCAAATCACCACGGTCATTTGTATTTCAGAAAAGGAAAGAATCAGTTTTTCACGAATATATGTACCCAGATCCAAATTTTCTAAGCTTTTCTTCTGCGCGACGATAACTTTGTTTCTAGTCAGTCTTTCTCTTTTCGTTTTAGCTTTTAGCTCTACATAAAACAAACCACCCACTTTATTCTTTATCAGTAAATTTTTCAATACCTTTTTAGGATAATTCTTTCGTTTACATCCCGTATATCACCATTTATAATCGTTATTTCTACCCATTTTTAAGAAATAAGTCCCCATGAGTGCAAATGCTTCCAGTTAAGGACAAAATAAATTTGAGCTTTTTTTCTTATTTACAATTCGTAGCAATTGTAGGACACAGAACAATTTAAACACTTTCTGCGTCAGCAGAAGTTCATCTTCGGTCCAGCAGAAAAAAAGAAAGCAGCTTAACATCCATTTTAAACGCCGTAGACTGACTTTGAGATCGTTTTTACAGTCATAAGCCATTCAATTTTATAAATTCAGGCTATAAAAAAAATAACACAATCTTTATATATTGGATAAGAGGCATACGAATATACCGAGGTGGAGTGGGCAGCTAGACTGATACGTGACGGGCAACCCCCTGACGGGCTTGCATGCCTTGCAGGCAGAAACTGAAACGGATAATGAAGTGGCGGAATTCCTTCTGTGGGGAGGACCCTTGGCGAGAGGCGGCGAAAGTAGCGAGGCGGCGAAAGAAGGCTGTACCATCGGGTCCTAAATCACAATAGAAATGGACACCAATGGGAAGAAGAAAGGGGTTGAGTGCAGGTAGGCACCATAGTGGTGGTAATCTTTGGCGAGTTCCTCGAGCTTCTTATCAGCTCCGCCCGATACAGCGGGCTGGTAGAGACGTGACTTTGCATGAGGATGTAAAACAGTGACGTCCACAGCGATACTGTTGGAATCAAAACCGTGCGAGCCGGGGATGAACAGTTCGATGCGGAGGGTTGAAAGAGTGAAGAATGGAGGAAGGAGATAGAGAGGGCATTCGATAGCGTCAGAAATGCTGAGTTCCTTACAGTACCTATCAATGGCATTGCGGAGGACATTGTGTCGACCAGTCAGGCCATCGTCGTATTTACAAGCCGGAGCATGTTTCCCGGCCAAACCTAGCAACAAAGCAACCTAAATGGAGCAACGACAACAGATTGGGCAGATATTCTGACCAAAGAACAGGGCACAACTAAGCAGAATGAAGACGGCAATGATTCAGGCCCGAGGTGAAATATATGTGCCGCGGTGACTTGCACGGACTCAGCCCAGACTCTGTTCTTGATGCATACCGTTATTCTCGGTGCTCAGCAGGGCAATATCATCGCGTTGTCTCTCAAAGTGGATTCGAAGCAACGGTTGAATTAATAAATCAGCAAGCACATCTTGAGTGGCACAGTGCAAGAGTCGAATAGTTCTTCTCTCAACGTTTTCTTTGACAAATTTGTATCGAATTGAAGCATTCTTCTAATGTCGTATGCCTTCAGTTCTCAACACCACTGCATCTTGATTATCCTCGTAAACATTTTTGCTCGCAGTTTGGTGACAGTCGAGAACTTCTAAGAGCTGGCATAACCATAAAACCAATCTCACATCATCACTTAAAGCAAAAAATTCCGCTTCTATAGTAGAAAGCGCAACAGTTTTCTGCTTAGTTGTTCTCCATGCAACGTATTACTATCCCCCAGTCTAATGAGAACACCAGATGTAGAGCGGCGATCATGGTAGTCTCCTGCCCAGTCTGCATCACAAAATGCATTCAGTATTTGGCCGTCTCCCTCGCGGAGTCGTAAAGCATAGTCCTCAGTGCCTTTGGTGTACCTTCAAAATCTTTTCAATATATGCCAATGTGTTTGTGTCGGACAAGACGTATACCGACACAAGATTCCTACTGAATCACTAATATTAGCCCTTGCACGATTTGACAAATAACGTAACGATCCAAGTAGGTATTGGTATTTGACCTTTTCAAACGGTTGCTGAGCGGAATTTATATCCCTCAATTCCTTCAGTGCGCCCTCCACCATTGAACTAGAAACTACACGATAATTATTCATGTTATAATTCTGTATAAGTTGTCTCGAAAAAGGTTTTTGAGGCAACCAAGCACCATTATTGTCTTGGATAAATAGAGTACCCAGGAAAGACTTGAATAAAACAAGGTCCTTCACATCAAGATGCATGCTTATTTCCTTGACCTCAGAATTGATTCTATGCAACCTCGGTCCAATCAGAACTATGTCGTCAACATAATGTAATAGCCAAACATTATCCCGACGAAATAAACAGCAGTCTGATTGCATTCTTTTAAATCTAAGCTTCTGTATAACAGATAAAAACTTATCAAAGCATAACATGATTTACTGCTTGAGTCCGTATAAACCCTTATTAGCTTAAGATCTTCATCTTCATTACAGAGCATTAGACCGGGTGGTGACGACACATATAAGTCTTATTGAATCTCTCCATGAAGTTAATCCGTCCTTATGTCAAACTGCTGTGTATAGTACCCCGTCCGAACAGCAACAGCCAAACAAATTCTTACTGTATTGAAGCCAATAACAGGAGCAATTGTGTGCTCAACATTATTCTTCATAAAACCTTGGGCAACAAGCCTTGCCTTATGCCGCGCAACATGACCGAGTTCATCTTATTTACTCTTAAAAAAACATTGAGTCTGAATAACAGGAGCTATCTTAGCTTACCCTGTCAGCTAGGCTTGCACGTCTTTTATAATAAAAATGATTTTTCGACGCATTGTACGGTTTCACAATTGGCTTGACAATGATTCGATATCTACGCTTCGGTACAAATTTACTGGATACTAACCCACATATCTACCACAGTAAATTAAGCCCCAATTTACACAAGAAAAATTTGTATTATACAATCATGTCAATATGAGTCCTGTACATGTCGCACACGCGCTTGACACGACTTCAACTGAAAATATGGGAGATGTCTTGCTCCTGCAACTATTTTGACCTGAAATTGGTCCCTATTCAGCCACCACTTATCTTATTGGCCTGAAAACGTCCACTCTAGCATTTTAGTCGCATACAGAAGCACATCTCTCAGGTAGTTTTAATTTCGTTTTACATTGACGTCAGTTTGACCATATTAGTCGCTTTATCCTGCCAGAAGGAAAATTAATAGTACTTTTTAAGAGCGAAAATCCAGTAAGACAGCAGTTCGAATTTCATACTCGCTCCCGCATCAAGAACAGGTAGAAAATCTGATATATTTTCGGAGAATAAAACACCTCAAGTTTCCTTTTTGTTAAAAAATAATCAGAGTTTATTCTTTTTTAATCGACCTGGGCCATTTCCTGTACTCAAATTAGATATTTATGTAAGACAAAGAGCACTTACCTTGCAAATAGGCACCATATTTGGTGCTATTGTCTCTTTAGATGTGACTTATTATTTTTTAATAAGCTCCAAGTGATTCAGTGGGCTTTCTCATCGGCGTGCCTCACATCGCGGAGTGCGTAGATCTCGATGATAAACTTGATGCGCGACATGTATCTCGCAATCGCACTTTGATCAGCGCTCATGTCCTCTCTATGTACTCTTCGGAACTTTAGCCCGAACGGCTTTGTGAAGCGCTATACCCATCCATTTGAAAAATTAATAGATATCTTTCTGGTATTCAGGAGCAACTTCTTGGCGTCTATGAGGAGTGCGCTGGAGTGGAACTTGACGAAGTCGCTGTTTAACGCGATACCGCTGCTGTTTTTGTCGCATAGCTACTTAAACTGAGTTTTTTCAAGCCGCTGAGCTGCTGCGAGACGATGGCGCTTTGTTTATGCGCTGGCGTCCACGAAAATAGTTGCGTACTGGACTGCATTGCCGATGATGCGGCTGGCGCTGCTGGTGGCATCTATTACGTAAATTTCACTTTTATGAACCCTCTGGCCCCTTTCAACCTCATTATGAGAAGTATTAAGCCCTTCACAAGCTTAAACGCAGTCTACAAGGTTATACCACGAAAACGTCAGGTCTTAATATTCAGATATGTGGTAGGAACAGTCTCGTCCCGGTTCCTATCTCCACAATCGGAGGGTGGCAACCCGAGGCGTTCTGCACAAGCATTGAGAAGGTTCGATTGTTCTCCAGCCCTGGATCAATTCTCTGGGGTGAGGGCAATTCTAAAACGACACGACGCGTTGACCTTCACTTCTAACGCGGTGTGCTTGTTGGTTATGCTACTACATCAGCGTCCACCAACGACTTTTTAACAGGTAGAAATGCCCCTTGATTCGTTTTGTAGATCCTGAAACTTGGTTTGAACGCAATTTAATAGGACTCCTAATCTTAGCACCACTCGCCGTAAAATAATCCCATTTACTTTAGTCATCTTGATGAACACAAACAAGACCATCAGAGGTAAAGCAGCGATTCTCAGTAAGACTTCCATATTGTTATCAGGGGGAACATTTAGGTTAATGAGGTTCAGGTTAGTTTTCTGCGAGTGGAACATAGGGTGAAATTCCCAGTAGCCTGTGCAGTGTGGCGATTGTTATTAGACGTAACCTTCTCATAATTCTCTTGGTACGGTAGTCCCGAGTTTGTTTCCTCTTGTGAACTGTGGAGCTTCCGCCTTGCCATCTAGTCTTCCAAATATTTTCGATTTTATTCATCGCAGGGGTGCTGAAGTGTTACTATCTCCATTATCTCTGCCTACTGTACCCAAGTGTAGAATTGTTCCCATTCCAATGGAATTTGAGGATGCCACTGTTTGAAGAGTTAAGTACTCCCCAAGTATGCTACTGCTCAATAGTCAGAGTTTGGCCTATGCTGTGAAGGGACCTTTCACAACACCATAGTATCAACTCAAGGCGCCTGTGTCAAAGAAAGAAGAGGAAATGGTTTGGATGGTTTACTCTTGGAAGATACATCCGATCTATCCCATGGTTTTCCAGACAACTACAATCGACTCAAAAAGGGTATACTGACACAGTAATGGGGAAGGAACTAACATCCCTAAAAGGCTACATTCAGACAAGCCATCAAGCAGGCCGCATTGGACATGACGGCTGCTGCAGCGTGCCTTTGCATCAAAACCCCCGAACCTTTCCGTACGTCTCCAATGCCCTCACGAATCTATCCTTCAATCGTCCATATTATTGCTCTACCCCACCTCAACCTCGGGATTGCAGAAAATTTGTTTCCTCGTCTTAGTCTTGAAGCCAAAGATGGCGAAGAAGTACCATGCTTTGCTTCTCGAATTGATCTTTCAACTGCAAGGAGTCGGAAATTCCGATTTCGTTGTCCGTTTTTAGGGATAAATCAGCAGGGGAAGAGATCCTCAGAACCAATTCCCCCAAGAAGGAGGTGTTGCAAGCGACAAAAGTGCTACCATGGTGTAGTTGAAAGAACCAAAAAGGAGTGTATAGGGAAGACAGTTGAATGGGCTACGAGCAAGTATGGAAGGGGCAGGGTCTGCCACCTATGCTTAGTGAATAGCGTAAAATAAATTCTTCTTGGGTCTGAAGTTGACTCTCAACTTCCTAGCTATTCTGGACTGGGCTCGGAGTTGTCTGCCAACTTGCTTGACCTCTCCATGAGGAAGCAGTTTACGCAGCTTATATAGACTTTTGGCTCCCCCTAAAGTCCGAACAAAACTACAGAAAGTACCAGGAAATGCACAGAAACAATTTGTGTGGATGACATACTCTAAACAAAAGATACTTAAGAAACTAACAATCGATGAGGTCCTCTTATTTCCCATTCTCTAAATCATATCCAAACAACTCCTCTAAAATATACATGCTGTCCAAGCAGTCCTCACAAATATCTGCGAATGGATCACAGCTCTCTATTCCATCCTGGGAGATATTTAGACTACTAAAGATATCTCCATCCGGTTCCATCGTCGGCACAACTTGATCCATACTCTCCATTCCAGGCCCCACCAGTCCAACACTTTCCATGCCCCCTGTTCCCTCATCCTCCTCATCCTCCTCATCCTCCTCCCCATCCTCCTCTTCCTCCTCTTCCTCCTCTTCCTCCTCTTCATCCTCCTCATCCTTCTCCTGAGCCTCGTACACTAGCTCAGGGGCTCACCATTCCTCGAAGGACTCCCCGCTCTCCTCTTCGACTTTCTCAGTCTCATCCTCACTTACCTCCCTCGCTTCTTCTTCTATGAAGAGGCGGCGAACAAACTCGATGATTTGCTTCTTTGTTTGCCGCCGGATGTAGTCGTCGGCATCGGTTAGCCCGTAGGCAGCGAGACGAAGGCCATTGATGGGACGGGAAGGGCGGTTTTTGGAGATGGGGACAGAGGGGCGATTTGATGTCATATTTCTGGAGAAGGGGTGAGCGGGGTGTGTAGGGGGAGAGGAGTGCTGAGCAAAATGATCGGTAACGTTTAACACGCGGAATAAAAAGGTTTAAATAGGCTCCCGGGGCAGGTTCTATAGATTTGAAATAGGTAAAATAAATCTGCAAGGGATTTTTGTAGTAGTGCATTTGCGTCCCTTTTCTCAAAAAAGCGAATTTGGAGGAGGAGGTAAGCAAAATGGGAAAACGAACTTGATTCGGGATCGATTCAGAGGGGCAGATACAGTATATAAATATCTAGATAAAATGGAAGTAAATTTGGAGAGGACCGCGGTAATGATAAGCGAAGTTCAGGGAGGACGAAGAAGGACCGGAACTATAAACAAATTTGGACAAGGAGAGGTAGTACAGTAAACTAAAGGTCTGTAGATGACGGCGGCAAAAAAATCTGCGCCTAACACCCCCCGCACTTAGGTCCAACGTCCCGTCTCGTTCTCAATGCTCTTGTTGTTCTTGTGGGAGTTCTTTCCATTCATCAGGCAGGGAGAGTATAGGATTAACTATAAGGGAGAGCCTCTGTAAGGGAGAGTATAGGATTCACTGTAGGGATATGGTAGTAGCTCATTTCCAATATGATGAGAGAGTGTGTACCGTGCGATGACCGCCTCATCTCCTTGGTCAAGAGTTTCGTAGATTCGGCGTATGGTTTAATAGTGTTCCCTAATGAGCTCCTCCCGTTTCACTTCTCCAAACCTTCCAAATGTGAGGTAATAAACGTAGTATGAAACTTTTCTGGCTACGGGTCCAGAAACGGGTCCCTGAAGGAGAAAAAAACTCGCAACATAAGGACTGAGTCCTCACGGGTAAGGTGCGTCCCGTGAATGGTCTGTAAGCACATGCAAATACTAATGGCAAACAGGAAATTACTTCTGCTTCTCGAGGGTCCTCTGTCATTTTGCGAAGCCAACGTCTAATTGGTAGCCGTCCAATAATTAAGGATGCATAGTTTCCCCCTGGGAGACTAGGCGGTGTTTGAGGTGATCTTCTTGGCGATCTTCCTCGCTGCTCCCGACGCCCTGCCCTCTTTGATGATCCGCCCCGGTCACTTGATGGTCGAGCTCGTATCATCATCACGGTCTCGGGAGGATCTTGGTCTTCAGCTGAGGTTGAGTTTCTGAGCGGAGCAACGTAAGGTTCCCATAAAAGATACGGGACCAGTCGATATTCCATATCAGGGGGCAAGCTGTAATCTCTCAATCGCACATCTTGGTTGTTGTTGAGAAATACTTAAACCGGACGGATAATGTTCAGATATGTTTGCGAAAGTCTCTGATAGCTACCATTCCATACCTTCCTAGAGTAATGATATATGACTTCCAAAAACTCTGGACCTGCTTCCGTGAACCTTCCGTTTTGGAATGAGAATAGAACTCTGATTAATAGTCGGAAATCTTCTTGAGGTAGCAATGGTCCGTTCAACGTACGAAAACATAGGCATATATTAATGTAGAAATGGATGATTACGTGGAGTTCGTATTAGTCACGCGTAATCGAGATGATCCATTCCCAGGCCCTTTTTCCTCCCATAGGAATCATTCAATAGTTAAAGATAAGTATGCCCCGTGGTTGCGCATAGTCCTGGGTGAGAAGGAATTCTTCAGGCCTCTGATGGTAAGGGACCAGACGACGTGCATGGATGGCCCTCCTTGATCTCTTCCCTGAGCTTGAACAGAGCTTATAATGCGGGTGTCTTTCCTCCGTGACGATGCAAGGGTTCGAGTACTTTGTTTGGAAGGCCGGCCACTTCACAGCCTGTTGCATTGCTTTTCCGTGTGCTACAAGTACTTTAGATCCGACTGAAAAAGTTTGGACTGGAGGCTCTGCATCCTTTTTTCTTGTCTGTGTTAGCGCGCGGTGTGATCTCCAGCCTTCGTTGGCCAGTAGTTCGACTTCTCTACGCTCTTCATCGGTAATATTTGTTTCCATGTCTCTCTGTAACATTCTAGGAGCCCTCCCGTACATTAGCTCGAATGGTGAGCGTCCACTTCTTCCCCTTCTTCGACGATAGCCGTATAATACTTTTGGTAAGGCATCTTCCCACTGGATTTCATTCTGCGACATAGTTTTCGATACTGCTCGTTTGATGGTTCCAACCATCCTCTTCGCTTTTCCGTTTGACATAGGAGCGTATGCGAGAACTGCCTTTAGCTGAATACCTTTCTCTTCCAAAAAACAAAGCAGTGAAGTTGCAGCAAAACAAAGGGCTTTATCCGAGATGATCCTCTTTGGAAGACCAAACGGTTCAATTATTTCTCTTTCGATGAATCCCAGGACCACTTCAGCATTGTCCTCTCCAACTGCAACTGCTATTGGCCATCCAGTAAGATGTTCCACCCCTATAAGGAGATATTTGTTTCCGGAAAAGGTTTCCTTGAATGGGCCGGCAAAGTCAATTGAGAATGTTTCAAAAAGACCGGAAACTGGAAAGCTTAGAGTTGTCTTATACTTTCGTATCGGAGTGAATTTTTGACGGTTTTCGCAGCTTTTCACGAAATTATAGACGGACTTATGGATACTGGGCCACCAGAATCTCTCCGTAATCAACTTTTTGGATGTTTCGAGATCCCAATGCCCGAACTCATCATGAAAAGTCCTCAAGATCTTCATCCTTTCTTTCATAGGGGCCACTAGTCGAGGACCGGCTTTTGTGTGTCGGAAAAGTTTCCCATTCCACAATGTAAAAGCCTTTTGGTTCCTGCGTACCCAATTTCTGTGTTCCAGATCAACCTTTCTCATTTCTAGTCCATCAAGGAATTTAATTAGTCCATGAAGTTTACCTTCGTACTCGTTATTGTTCTCCACTTGCACCTCTGCAACTCCGACGATGTCCTCGGAAGCTTTTTCATTTGGACTCAGTGAATCCCTCAAACGGGATAGGTAATCGACGGGCTGATTATTGCGTCCTGGCCTATAAACAATTTCAAACCGATTTTCTGCGAAAATGTCGAGCCATCGGGCCAAACGGTGATGTACATCTTTCTTTTGGAATGCTGTCTTAAGTGCCTGGTGATCAGTTATCAAGACAAATTTCTCGAGTGATAAAAGGTATACGCGAAACTTTTTCAGCGCGAAGACGACAGCTAGCGCTTCTTTCTCGCAGACTGAGTATCTCTTTTCCGCATCGTTCAGAGTTCGGCTTGCGAATTGAACAGGGTGTAGTCTTCCGTTTTCATCTTTTTGGGACAAAACGGCACCCAAAGACCGTTCTGAGGCATCTGTCTCCACAACGAATGGTCTCTTGAAATCTGGATACATGAGCACTGGGGGGACAAATAGCTTATCTTTAAGCTCCTCAAATGCAGTTTCCATTTGATTGTTCCAGTAAAATATTCCGTTCTTTGTAGTGCTGGCATGTAACTGTGCTGCAGTCTTAGCGAAATCTTTGATGAATCTTCTGTAATATGAGGCCAGTCCTAAGAAGCTTCGAACCTCCGTTTTTGAGGCGGGCCTTGGTGCCAACTTGATTTTTTTTCGTTTTCTCTGGAGCCACTATAATCCCTCTTGATCGACGATATGGCCGAGTAAATGGATAGAAGTTTTTGCAAAGAAGCATTTGCTCAACTTAATTTTCAGGCTGTATGCAGAGATCCTCTCCACTACTGTCTTGACGTGCGATATGTGCTGATCCAATGTTTTTGAGAATATTACCACATCATCGATATAGACTCTTGCGAATGGAAGTCCTTTCAAAACCTCGTTCATCATTCTTTGGAATGTAGCTGGGGCGTTCATGAGACCAAAAGGCATCACTTCGAACCTGAATCTACCGGCTTTGCTGGTAAAATTTGTTATTTCCTTACATCTTTCATCCAATGGAATCTTCCAATAACCAGTGTAAAGATCAATTGAAGTGAAGTATCTCACGTCCTTCAAGTCTTCGAGGATTTCCTCCATATTAGGAATCGGAAATCGATCGAGTATCACTCTCTGGTTCAGTTGTCGGTAATCGACGCAAAAACGCAGCTTTCCATCCTTCTTTGGTGCTATCACAACCGGAAATGACCATGGGGATGAAACTGGCCGAATTATATCATTTTCCAGCATACTTGTAACATTCTCTAAGATAAATTGGTCATATTTTGGCGGTTGACGTCTAGGCCTGTGGTAAATTGGTTGAGTATCGGTAAGTTCAAATGAGTGAGTGACCGGTACGCTTGCTTGTCTTAGATCGGAAGCGCCCCATGCGATTACTTCGGAAGATGTTAAAATGTCGGATATTTTCATTGAGGCGGGGGCTGGAAGGTGCTGTACTTTTTCTTGAATTTCCCTAATTTGGCGCTGGTCCTCTTCACGAGCGACTCCCTCCAAATTTTGAAGGACCTCTTCCGGCGTGCTCACACCTTCAGATATGGAATTAGATATATTCTTGTTTTCCTTGCAATTGTAATCTTCTTTCATGCTTCGAATTCCGCCCTTTTATTCGATATTATCGCAAAAAGAAACACATTCAGGGGTCAAACCTACCCTAGAATCCCAGTCTTCATCTGTTTCAAACCCAGAATCATAATCATCCCATGCCATGTTCATTATCCCCGAGCGTACCCTTTTTCACATCAGAAAGTGTTAGTTGGTTCGGAATTTTCGCTGTCATAGCTAGAAGTGAAATCGTCACTGTCCGTTTCTCTTAAATCTTCCGGATGTGTGCTTTTGTCGAAATCCAGGGGCATCTTCGCGTTTCTGCCGTCAACATTGACTGAAACGATTTGGTTGCCCAAGTCAATGCAGGTCCCTAATCTTTCCATGGTGGGGCAGCCAATGATTGCATCGAAAGGGAGATCCGGCATGACAAGAAAGTCTACATCAACTTTAGAGTCCCCAAAGAACACGGAAAACTTGTCAACAGTGCCCATCCATTTTGAGACGGTTCCATCCGCCACAGTTATTCTTCGAGTAGTTGGAATTATTTCAAGACCTAAATCTGTCACCAAAGTTTCTGAAATGAGGTTAGGAACAGCACCCGAATCGAAGAGAGCTTGGGTTTTCATACCCAATACCTTGACTGGTACCAGCTTAAGACGTCTTGGTGCTGTCGAGGCCGATTGAAGAAACAGTTTCTTACCCTTAGCGGAATTATTAGACCTGATAATTTTTTTGAGTTCTTTTCTCGCATCCTCTGCGTCGCCCCTCAAAAGTTGACCAAACGTTATCCCAGTTGGGGCTGATGCAAGCTCAGCCACCAAATTGTACTTCTTCACATATTCTAGTACGTCCTTCGGGATACTCTTAAATTTCTTGGTCTTTTTCGTCTTCTTGGCCGAAGAGTTTCCCACTCCTGGAACAACTTTATCAGGCCTCTTGGTTCGAGGAGGTACAGGTGCTGGGATATGCTCCAGCATTCCATAATCTAGCCTAGGTTTCTTCGATAAAATGTTCCCTTCCCCATCCCTTTTTGTCACATTGACTTGACTGATTTCTTCAGAGATGGATACATTACCAGCATCCGTCAACCTTTGATCCTTCCTGTTTTGTAACATTTTCATCTCTGGCCCTGACTCACTCCTCGCATCCGATAAATTTGCTCTTCTGTTGTCTTTAGACCAGCAGTTACTTTCATGATGCCCGTAACGTCCGCACTTTCCACAACGAGTATTTCTATGTGGATTATCAGGACACCTATTTGCAAAGTGTCCAGGCTTGTGACAGTAGGAACAGACCTCTGCGGCTTTAGGGGCCCCGACTGGTTCTTCTTAATGGTAAGAGTAAGGATTTCCAACTGCGAGGTTATCATGTCAAGTCGATTATCAAATCGGGTTTCCAACCTTTCTTCCAAGTTTTTCACATCGCTCCTGACAGATTCCAATGCTGCTGCACTAGTGGCCGGCCTTTGATAGTTCTTTTCAGGATTTACGATGGAGATCGATGTACGGTTTTCCCTCGGTGCCTCACTCAGTGACTGAAACGTCTCCGAATTTTTGACAAATTCTACCATGGTATCCTTCAGTTCATTAAAAGTGTGAGGGCCCTTGATGAGGAGGAAATCGGAGAGCCACTTATCTCCCATCGCCGCCTTACGCAGCATTCCGTACTTGGTTTGGGCGTTGAACCCGGCCTTTTCATAGAGATCACACAAGTATACCAATGAGCTTAACAAATCGTCGAAGTTGAGCCGGGCCTCTATGGCGGTACGAATCATCCCATCTGGTTCCACCTCCTTAGCACATTCTCTCACAAGCCACTCACATACCTCACCGAAGTTGCGCCCACTCCCATTAAGAGACCACCCGTCAATAAACTTAGCTTTGTATTTGCCTTTTGCGTCACCAGAAAGATAGGCAAAGATACTTGCGGCCTTCTCCTCATCGCTCTTTTCTCGCATTAAAACATTAACATATGTGTAAAGAAACTCTTCAAAGTCTTCATTCTTGCTTCCTGTGAACTATATACGAGCAGCATTATGATCCATTGTTGCAAAAAAAATAAAATAAATATCAAACTGCAAGTGGACCTAGTACTTCACAACCCAATTACCTCGGGTGCAACCCCCTCCACAAGAGTACAAAATGTTACGGATAAATCAGCAGGGGAAGAGATCCTCAGAACCAATTCCCCAAGAAGGAGGTGTTGCAAGCGACAAAAGTGCTACCGTGGTGTAGTTGAAAGAACCAAAAAGGAGTGTATAGGGAAGACAGTTGAATGGGCTACGAGCAAGTATGGAAGGGGCAGGGTCTACCACCTATGCTTAGTGACTAGCGTAAAATAAATTCTTCTTGGGTCTGAAGTTGACTCTCAACTTCCTAGCTATTCTGGACTGGGCTCGGAGTTGTCTGCCAACTTGCTTGACCTCTCCATGAGGAAGCAGTTTACGCAGCTTATATAGACTTTTGGCTCCCCTAAAGTCCGAACAAAACTACAGAAAGTACCAGGAAATGCACAGAAACAATTTGTGTGGATGACATACTCTAAACAAAAGATACTTAAGAAACTAACAATCAATGAGGTCCTCTTATTTCCCATTCTCTAAATCATATCCAAACAACTCCTCTAAAATATACATGCTGTCCAAGCAGTCCTCACAAATATCTGCGAATGTATCACAGCTCTCTATTCCATCCTGGGAGATATTTAGACTACTAAAGATATCTCCATCCGGTTCCATCGTCGGCACAACTTGATCCATACTCTCCATTCCAGGCCCCACCAGTCCAACACTTTCCATGCCCCCTGTTCCCTCATCCTCCTCATCCTCCTCATCCTCCTCCCCATCCTCCTCTTCCTCCTCTTCCTCCTCTTCATCCTCCTCATCCTTCTCCTGAGCCTCGTACACTAGCTCAGGGGCTCACCATTCCTCGAAGGACTCCCCGCTCTCCTCTTCGACTTTCTCAGTCTCATCCTCACTTACCTCCCTCGCTTCTTCTTCTATGAAGAGGCGGCGAACAAACTCGATGATTTGCTTCTTTGTTTGCCGCCGGATGTAGTCGTCGGCATCGGTTAGCCCGTAGGCAGCGAGACGAAGGCCATTGATGGGACGGGAAGGGCGGTTTTTGGAGATGGGGACAGAGGGGCGATTTGATGTCATATTTCTGGAGAAGGGGTGAGCGGGGTGTGTAGGGGGAGAGGAGTGCTGAGCAAAATGATCGGTAACGTTTAAAACGCGGAATAAAAAGGTTTAAATAGGCTCCCGGGGCAGGTTCTATAGATTTGAAATAGGTAAAATAAATCTGCAAGGGATTTTTGTAGTAGTGCATTTGCGTCCCTTTTCTCAAAAAAGCGAATTTGGAGGAGGAGGTAAGCAAAATGGGAAAACGAACTTGATTCGGGATCGATTCAGAGGGGCAGATACAGTATATAAATATCTAGATAAAATGGAAGTAAATTTGGAGAGGACCGCGGTAATGATAAGCGAAGTTCAGGGAGGACGAAGAAGGACCGGAACTATAAACAAATTTGGACAAGGAGAGGTAGTACAGTAAACTAAAGGTCTGTAGATGACGGCGGCAAAAAAATCTGCGCCTAACACCCCCCGCACTTAGGTCCAACGTCCCGTCTCGTTCTCAATGCTCTTGTTGTTCTTGTGGGAGTTCTTTCCATTCATCAGGCAGGGAGAGTATAGGATTCACTATAAGGGAGAGCCTCTGTAAGGGAGAGTATAGGATTCACTGTAGGGATATGGTAGTAGCTCATTTCCAATATGATGAGAGAGTGTATACCGTGCGATGACCGCCTCATCTCCTTGGTCAAGAGTTTCGTAGATTCGGCGTATGGTTTAATAGTGTTCCCTAATGAGCTCCTCCCGTTTCACTTCTCCAAACCTTCCAAATGTGAGGTAATAAACGTAGTATGAAACTTTTCTGGCTACGGGTCCAGAAACGGGTCCCTGAAGGAGAAAAAAACTCGCAACATAAGGACTGAGTCCTCACGGGTAAGGTGCGTCCCGTGAATGGTCTGTAAGCACATGCAAATACTAATGGCAAACAGGAAATTACTTCTGCTTCTCGAGGGTCCTCTGTCATTTTGCTAAGCCAACGTCTAATTGGTAGCCGTCCAATAATTAAGGATGCATAGTTTCCCCTGGGAGACTAGGCGGTGTTTGAGGTGATCTTCTTGGCGATCTTCCTCGCTGCTCCCGACGCCCTGCCCTCTTTGATGATCCGCCCCGGTCACTTGATGGTCGAGCTCGTATCATCATCACGGTCTCGGGAGGATCTTGGTCTTCAGCTGAGGTTGAGTTTCTGAGCGGAGCAACGTAAGGTTCCCATAAAAGATACGGGACCAGTCGATATTCCATATCAGGGGGCAAGCTGTAATCTCTCAATCGCACATCTTGGTTGTTGTTGAGAAATACTTAAACCGGACGGATAATGTTCAGATATGTTTGCGAAAGTCTCTGATAGCTACCATTCCATACCTTCCTAGAGTAATGATATATGACTTCCAAAAACTCTGGACCTGCTTCCGTGAACCTTCCGTTTTGGAATGAGAATAGAACTCTGATTAATAGTCGGAAATCTTCTTGAGGTAGCAATGGTCCGTTCAACGTACGAAAACATAGGCATATATTAATGTAGAAATGGATGATTACGTGGAGTTCGTATTAGTCACGCGTAATCGAGATGATCCATTCCCAGGCCCTTTTTCCTCCCATAGGAATCATTCAATAGTTAAAGATAAGTATGCCCCGTGGTTGCGCATAGTCCTGGGTGAGAAGGAATTCTTCAGGCCTCTGATGGTAAGGGACCAGACGACGTGCATGGATGGCCCTCCTTGATCTCTTCCCTGAGCTTGAACAGAGCTTATAATGCGGGTGTCTTTCCTCCGTGACGATGCAAGGGTTCGAGTACTTTGTTTGGAAGGCCGGCCACTTCACAGCCTGTTGCATTGCTTTTCCGTGTGCTACAAGTACTTTAGATCCGACTGAAAAAGTTTGGACTGGAGGCTCTGCATCCTTTTTTCTTGTCTGTGTTAGCGCGCGGTGTGATCTCCAGCCTTCGTTGGCCAGTAGTTCGACTTCTCTACGCTCTTCATCGGTAATATTTGTTTCCATGTCTCTCTGTAACATTCTAGGAGCCCTCCCGTACATTAGCTCGAATGGTGAGCGTCCACTTCTTCCCCTTCTTCGACGATAGCCGTATAATACTTTTGGTAAGGCATCTTCCCACTGGATTTCATTCTGCGACATAGTTTTCGATACTGCTCGTTTGATGGTTCCAACCATCCTCTTCGCTTTTCCGTTTGACATAGGAGCGTATGCGAGAACTGCCTTTAGCTGAATACCTTTCTCTTCCAAAAAACAAAGCAGTGAAGTTGCAGCAAAACAAAGGGCTTTATCCGAGATGATCCTCTTTGGAAGACCAAACGGTTCAATTATTTCTCTTTCGATGAATCCCAGGACCACTTCAGCATTGTCCTCTCCAACTGCAACTGCTATTGGCCATCCAGTAAGATGTTCCACCCCTATAAGGAGATATTTGTTTCCGGAAAAGGTTTCCTTGAATGGGCCGGCAAAGTCAATTGAGAATGTTTCAAAAAGACCGGAAACTGGAAAGCTTAGAGTTGTCTTATACTTTCGTATCGGAGTGAATTTTTGACGGTTTTCGCAGCTTTTCACGAAATTATAGACGGACTTATGGATACTGGGCCACCAGAATCTCTCCGTAATCAACTTTTTGGATGTTTCGAGATCCCAATGCCCGAACTCATCATGAAAAGTCCTCAAGATCTTCATCCTTTCTTTCATGGGGCCACTAGTCGAGGACCGGCTTTTGTGTGTCGGAAAAGTTTCCCATTCCACAATGTAAAAGCCTTTTGGTTCCTGCGTACCCAATTTCTGTGTTCCAGATCAACCTTTCTCATTTCTAGTCCATCAAGGAATTTAATTAGTCCATGAAGTTTACCTTCGTACTCGTTATTGTTCTCCACTTGCACCTCTGCAACTCCGACGATGTCCTCGGAAGCTTTTTCATTTGGACTCAGTGAATCCCTCAAACGGGATAGGTAATCGACGGGCTGATTATTGCGTCCTGGCCTATAAACAATTTCAAACCGATTTTCTGCGAAAATGTCGAGCCATCGGGCCAAACGGTGATGTACATCTTTCTTTTGGAATGCTGTCTTAAGTGCCTGGTGATCAGTTATCAAGACAAATTTCTCGAGTGATAAAAGGTATACGCGAAACTTTTTCAGCGCGAAGACGACAGCTAGCGCTTCTTTCTCGCAGACTGAGTATCTCTTTTCCGCATCGTTCAGAGTTCGGCTTGCGAATTGAACAGGGTGTAGTCTTCCGTTTTCATCTTTTTGGGACAAAACGGCACCCAAAGACCGTTCTGAGGCATCTGTCTCCAAACGAATGGTCTCTTGAAATCTGGATACATGAGCACTGGGGGACAAATAGCTTATCTTTAAGCTCCTCAAATGCAGTTTCCATTTGATTGTTCCAGTAAAATATTCCGTTCTTTGTAGTGCTGGCATGTAACTGTGCTGCAGTCTTAGCGAAATCTTTGATGAATCTTCTGTAATATGAGGCCAGTCCAAAGAAGCTTCGAACCTCCGTTTTTGAGGCGGGCCTTGGTGCCAACTTGATTTTTTTTTCGTTTTCTCTGGAGCCACTATAATCCCTCTTGATCGACGATATGCCGAGTAAATGGATAGAAGTTTTTGCAAAGAAGCATTTGCTCAACTTAATTTTCAGGCTGTATGCAGAGATCCTCTCCACTACTGTCTTGACGTGCGATATGTGCTGATCCAATGTTTTTGAGAATATTACCACATCATCGATATAGACTCTTGCGAATGGAAGTCCTTTCAAAACCTCGTTCATCATTCTTTGGAATGTAGCTGGGGCGTTCATGAGACCAAAAGGCATCACTTCGAACCTGAATCTACCGGCTTTGCTGGTAAAATTTGTTATTTCCTTACATCTTTCATCCAATGGAATCTTCCAATAACCAGTGTAAAGATCAATTGAAGTGAAGTATCTCACGTCCTTCAAGTCTTCGAGGATTTCCTCCATATTAGGAATCGGAAATCGATCGAGTATCACTCTCTGGTTCAGTTGTCGGTAATCGACGCAAAAACGCAGCTTTCCATCCTTCTTTGGTGCTATCACAACCGGAAATGACCATGGGGATGAAACTGGCCGAATTATATCATTTTCCAGCATACTTGTAACATTCTCTAAGATAAATTGGTCATATTTTGGCGGTTGACGTCTAGGCCTGTGGTAAATTGGTTGAGTATCGGTAAGTTCAAATGAGTGAGTGACCGGTACGCTTGCTTGTCTTAGATCGGAAGCGCCCCATGCGATTACTTCGGAAGATGTTAAAATGTCGGATATTTTCATTGAGGCGGGGGCTGGAAGGTGCTGTACTTTTTCTTGAATTTCCCTAATTTGGCGCTGGTCCTCTTCACGAGCGACTCCCTCCAAATTTTGAAGGACCTCTTCCGGCGTGCTCACACCTTCAGATATGGAATTAGATATATTCTTGTTTTCCTTGCAATTGTAATCTTCTTTCATGCTTCGAATTCCGCCCTTTTATTCGATATTATCGCAAAAAGAAACACATTCAGGGGTCAAACCTACCCTAGAATCCCAGTCTTCATCTGTTTCAAACCCAGAATCATAATCATCCCATGCCATGTTCATTATCCCCCGAGCGTACCCTTTTTCACATCAGAAAGTGTTAGTTGGTTCGGAATTTTCGCTGTCATAGCTAGAAGTGAAATCGTCACTGTCCGTTTCTCTTAAATCTTCCGGATGTGTGCTTTTGTCGAAATCCAGGGGCATCTTCGCGTTTCTGCCGTCAACATTGACTGAAACGATTTGGTTGCCCAAGTCAATGCAGGTCCCTAATCTTTCCATGGTGGGGCAGCCAATGATTGCATCGAAAGGGAGATCCGGCATGACAAGAAAGTCTACATCAACTTTAGAGTCCCCAAAGAACACGGAAAACTTGTCAACAGTGCCCATCCATTTTGAGACGGTTCCATCCGCCACAGTTATTCTTCGAGTAGTTGGAATTATTTCAAGACCTAAATCTGTCACCAAAGTTTCTGAAATGAGGTTAGGAACAGCACCCGAATCGAAGAGAGCTTGGGTTTTCATACCCAATACCTTGACTGGTACCAGCTTAAGACGTCTTGGTGCTGTCGAGGCCGATTGAAGAAACAGTTTCTTACCCTTAGCGGAATTATTAGACCTGATAATTTTTTTGAGTTCTTTTCTCGCATCCTCTGCGTCGCCCCTCAAAAGTTGACCAAACGTTATCCCAGTTGGGGCTGATGCAAGCTCAGCCACCAAATTGTACTTCTTCACATATTCTAGTACGTCCTTCGGGATACTCTTAAATTTCTTGGTCTTTTTCGTCTTCTTGGCCGAAGAGTTTCCCACTCCTGGAACAACTTTATCAGGCCTCTTGGTTCGAGGAGGTACAGGTGCTGGGATATGCTCCAGCATTCCATAATCTAGCCTAGGTTTCTTCGATAAAATGTTCCCTTCCCCATCCCTTTTTGTCACATTGACTTGACTGATTTCTTCAGAGATGGATACATTACCAGCATCCGTCAACCTTTGATCCTTCCTGTTTTGTAACATTTTCATCTCTGGCCCTGACTCACTCCTCGCATCCGATAAATTTGCTCTTCTGTTGTCTTTAGACCAGCAGTTACTTTCATGATGCCCGTAACGTCCGCACTTTCCACAACGAGTATTTCTATGTGGATTATCAGGACACCTATTTGCAAAGTGTCCAGGCTTGTGACAGTAGGAACAGACCTCTGCGGCTTTAGGGGCCCCGACTGGTTCTTCTTAATGGTAAGAGTAAGGATTTCCAACTGCGAGGTTATCATGTCAAGTCGATTATCAAATCGGGTTTCCAACCTTTCTTCCAAGTTTTTCACATCGCTCCTGACAGATTCCAATGCTGCTGCACTAGTGGCCGGCCTTTGATAGTTCTTTTCAGGATTTACGATGGAGATCGATGTACGGTTTTCCCTCGGTGCCTCACTCAGTGACTGAAACGTCTCCGAATTTTTGACAAATTCTACCATGGTATCCTTCAGTTCATTAAAAGTGTGAGGGCCCTTGATGAGGAGGAAATCGGAGAGCCACTTATCTCCCATCGCCGCCTTACGCAGCATTCCGTACTTGGTTTGGGCGTTGAACCCGGCCTTTTCATAGAGATCACACAAGTATACCAATGAGCTTAACAAATCGTCGAAGTTGAGCCGGGCCTCTATGGCGGTACGAATCATCCCATCTGGTTCCACCTCCTTAGCACATTCTCTCACAAGCCACTCACATACCTCACCGAAGTTGCGCCCACTCCCATTAAGAGACCACCCGTCAATAAACTTAGCTTTGTATTTGCCTTTTGCGTCACCAGAAAGATAGGCAAAGATACTTGCGGCCTTCTCCTCATCGCTCTTTTCTCGCATTAAAACATTAACATATGTGTAAAGAAACTCTTCAAAGTCTTCATTCTTGCTTCCTGTGAACTATATACGAGCAGCATTATGATCCATTGTTGCAAAAAAAATAAAATAAATATCAAACTGCAAGTGGACCTAGTACTTCACAACCCAATTACCTCGGGTGCAACCCCCTCCACAAGAGTACAAAATGTTACGGATAAATCAGCAGGGGAAGAGATCCTCAGAACCAATTCCCCCAAGAAGGAGGTGTTGCAAGCGACAAAAGTGCTACAGTGGTGTAGTTGAAAGAACCAAAAAGGAGTGTATAGGGAAGACAGTTGAATGGGCTACGAGCAAGTATGGAAGGGGCAGGGTCTACCACCTATGCTTAGTGACTAGCGTAAAATAAATTCTTCTTGGGTCTGAAGTTGACTCTCAACTTCCTAGCTATTCTGGACTGGGCTCGGAGTTGTCTGCCAACTTGCTTGACCTCTCCATGAGGAAGCAGTTTACGCAGCTTATATAGACTTTTGGCTCCCCCTAAAGTCCGAACAAAACTACAGAAAGTACCAGGAAATGCACAGAAACAATTTGTGTGGATGACATACTCTAAACAAAAGATACTTAAGAAACTAACAATCAATGAGGTCCTCTTATTTCCCATTCTCTAAATCATATCCAAACAACTCCTCTAAAATATACATGCTGTCCAAGCAGTCCTCACAAATATCTGCGAATGGATCACAGCTCTCTATTCCATCCTGGGAGATATTTAGACTACTAAAGATATCTCCATCCGGTTCCATCGTCGGCACAACTTGATCCATACTCTCCATTCCAGGCCCCACCAGTCCAACACTTTCCATGCCCCCTGTTCCCTCATCCTCCTCATCCTCCTCATCCTCCTCCCCATCCTCCTCCTCCTTCCTCCTCTTCCTCCTCTTCATCCTCCTCATCCTTCTCCTGAGCCTCGTACACTAGCTCAGGGGCTCACCATTCCTCGAAGGACTCCCCGCTCTCCTCTTCGACTTTCTCAGTCTCATCCTCACTTACCTCCCTCGCTTCTTCTTCTATGAAGAGGCGGCGAACAAACTCGATGATTTGCTTCTTTGTTTGCCGCCGGATGTAGTCGTCGGCATCGGTTAGCCCGTAGGCAGCGAGACGAAGGCCATTGATGGGACGGGAAGGGCGGTTTTTGGAGATGGGGACAGAGGGGCGATTTGATGTCATATTTCTGGAGAAGGGGTGAGCGGGGTGTGTAGGGGGAGAGGAGTGCTGAGCAAAATGATCGGTAACGTTTAAAACGCGGAATAAAAAGGTTTAAATAGGCTCCCGGGGCAGGTTCTATAGATTTGAAATAGGTAAAATAAATCTGCAAGGGATTTTGTAGTAGTGCATTTGCGTCCCTTTTCTCAAAAAAGCGAATTTGGAGGAGGAGGTAAGCAAAATGGGAAAACGAACTTGATTCGGGATCGATTCAGAGGGGCAGATACAGTATATAAATATCTAGATAAAATGGAAGTAAATTTGGAGAGGACCGCGGTAATGATAAGCGAAGTTCAGGGAGGACGAAGAAGGACCGGAACTATAAACAAATTTGGACAAGGAGAGGTAGTACAGTAAACTATATGCCTGTAGATGACGGCGGCAAAAAAAATCTGCGCCTAACATCCGTCATTGAGGAAATTAGCACAGGGCGCTGTCACAGATTCTCTGTGAACTACAACGAGGTTACTAAGGGTGGTTTACAGCGAATGGTGCGAAGGTTACGAGGGGAATGATGGGGTAGTTTATTGACACGTCTAACGGGGGAAGGTTATTAGTCGTATGATTTTCTATGCAAAGCATGAGGCACGGTTTACAAAACAAGTAATGGAGCGTGTCCACCAACTAGAAAGTCGCGGATAGCCCAGTCAACAGGCAGGCCGCGTTGCAGGTGACCATCAAAGCGGCGTATCGCTGAAGGAGAAGCGCCCTCACCCTGGGATTTTGGTCCAAGGCATTCGGCGCATTATTGCAGTACGGTGTAAGCAAGTCTGCTTCTGGTTGCGATCAGCATTGTCACGTTGATTTGTATGCAAATCAGCGTGGTCAAGGAAGCTCAGCGATTGGAAAAACTGTAGCTACAAATTTGTGACTTTTTGTGACAACTGCACCCGCTTCGAGATGCATGCCACTGCCTTAGGGAATGCATCGCAGCAAAAAATTTGCCACTCGTTCATATTTCAATGACGTTGGCTCGTCAAGAATTGGCAATGTCTATTTGTAAGGATTGCATTCAATCGTTGCTGTCAGTGACCTTTCTCAGTGTGTTATGTTAGTAGAATTCAAGCTTCTTACAAGCGAGAAAGTTGATTGCTGACGGTTGTCAGAAATAAAGTCCTGGATCCACCCCGGCTGACAATATTGATGTGCCCGTCACTTTAATGACCATTCCAACGCAGCCTACCTGCTTGGCGGCTTCTCGCCTTTTGGCTAGTTTAGTTGGTTCCTTTACCTCCTGCCAATTAGCGACTGCTTCATGTACAGTATGCGGGGACATAATCGATCCCATCTCCTAAATATATAACATCGTAGGAGTCCTTTAACAGATCGAGTAATGCGGTGACCGCAATTTTGTCTAACAATGATCAAGTATGCCGCCGGCAGGCCCCGGAAAAACTGGTGACTCACAGAAAACTCCTGCACCAAACTCCGCAGTATCAAAATCGGAAGAAATCTTTCCAATGTCCGGTGTACCTGAGGGCAAAGGTGTGGTGTTTGTACTCTTGGAAGATATATTCAAATGTAACCGAGAGGCTTTATTCTCAAGAAAGCATTGAAGTGCGCTAGTCCGCATTACAATCGGATAGCCATGAAAAGTATTGAGGCATTAATCGCAACCGGTTTGCTTACGCTGGAAGTAATTATAGGTATCAGATTGATCATACATGTTTCCAGTTACAAACCAAATGCAATTCTTTCCGCGTTTCCGAAAATATGCTTCTGTGACGGTATCATTACAAATGTAGAAAGAGAATCATATTTCTCTTAGGAGCAGTGATTCATGGACGTTTCTGGTTTCTAAAGGCAGCAGGGCTGGGGTTTGAGTTCCATGGCTGAGCGCTCGAGCTATACATAGACATGGTAGAGTTATTGTTGTCGGAACAAGATATTTTGGTGATTTTCTATCCAGAGTGTAAGCAGCGACGTCTGGGATTTGCCCGCAGCCTTTGTAATCAGAAATGAGACTACAGTTGTTATTCAGCTTCAGCGTCTGGAAAGCCATGTTGCTCAAACCGGGCACTATTGATGTGCTTCAAGCAATTTCCATGCACGCTGTTTAGTCGGTCAAAACCAGTTGTGCTCACAGAAACGGGGGAAACACGGGGGGTTCATTTACTGGAGCAGACATGCTGTCTGATACCCAGTAAACCTGTATGGTAGTGTGCATACACGTAAAATGTTGCGGCAGGCGCAAACTCCATTGTTCCAGCAAGCAATAATTTGATGCACTTGGGAAGAAAGGCGAGCCTATTTGTTCAATCATTAGCACAACCGACTGTTCTCTACCAGCCAGTTGTTCTACAAGCCAGTAGCTCCCAGAAAACCTACACGCGCCACATAAAAGATATTGCTACCACTCTTTGGTAAGAAGCAAACAATTGGCACATGCTTCTTTCGTCTGATATTCAATAGGAGACAAGTTTTCATTACTGAGGTTGTAGTGCCTAGTAGGAATTGTATCTAGGTGACCTTGACCCCATACTCAGTGGTGGATGTGGTAGTATGATTACGTGTAGCGAGATGCTGCAGCAATGTTGAAATCCAAGCCTTGTATGATAGGGTAGAGTGACAAGTCCAATTCTCTTGTTCACTCTGCGCTTTGTATTGGGCAAGAACTTTTGCGGAATAGTTCATGTACAATCATAGACGCTCAGTTCCTCTGTAACAGCAATTTTCCATTGTACTGTACACTGTTGACTTGACTTGGCATTGAGCCACCTTTTTAGGGAGAATGAAGAGGTACTACTGGTCGCCCTGTAGGATATTCCGGGCGGCAACCGACCATATCTTTCAGTTATTAAAGTACCCATATTTGCCCCCTGTTGACTTGAGGGTTGGAAAAAGAAGATATATACAACGTAACATAGTCAAAACGACTGACTAGCGTTGTAACGTTAAAAGCAGGGAAAGCAAAGGAGCCTCACTGTCCACGAATGAATATTTTCCGAAATACTCCAAACGATTCAATGAGCTTTGAACAGGCCCAAAGTAGACTATTTTAAAGACCTGTGTAAGAAGAGCTATGAAGCATGCTGTGTCAGGGAGGAAATCTTTATACGATAGGGGAAAGTGACAAATAAAGGGAAATTGCTCGCTCAGGTCGTGACCTCTTCCACGCAATTCTCTACTGAATACAGAGGGAAAGGAGAAAGCGGTAGATGAGGTTGGTTGAATGCGATGGAAAGGTTTGGGCATTCTATTCCTGCAAGACATACTCGACTGTATCGCGAAGTACTCCGGACAACCACAATAGACTAAAAAGGGAGTCCCGACTTAGCAATAGGGGAGGAGCCATGCTTCCTAAAAGCCCACTTAGAAAAAGCCAGCCGTAATGCAGGCAGCATTGGACGTGACAGATCCTGCAGCGTACCTTTGCACCAAAAGACCCCGAACCTTCGAGCAGGGAGATTGGCATAGGCACGAGCCTCCCGCTGGAGGAGGTCGCGATAAGAGATTGGTACTGTTTGTATATCGCATTTCGCTCCGCATTCAGAGAGGTCATTGGGTTGAAGGCCCTCACTCTCTTATTGGAGGCAGCGTATAATGCGAATGGTGCGAAGGCTAAGAGTACTATGGAAATGCATTCAAGCCCTGTTTCAGGATCCAAAGTACAAATATAGTAACGGAACATTCTGCCCACTAAAATGTAGTGGTATTGTGAACAAGCAGGCCGCGTTTTGAATGACTATCAATACGGCGTGTCCTTAAACAAGAATGGCCTTCACTGCCTCCTTTTTCGCGGAGAACGCTTCGGGGAGCCACCTTCCGAACCTGTTCTTAAAACAAGTCTACCTCGCCTTCTCCAAGGAGAAAGTGAGCTAAAGTGGTTTTAAAACACTGCAAGAACCTTTGTGGCGAATGGGTACGTTTCGTATAGGAAGCCGTTGGGAGGCTGCGGCCGCTGCCCTCCTCTCCCCATCTGCAAACATGATTGGTACGCCAAGCGCAATACAGCGATTATAATTCTGACTGCTTTTGTCTGTTCAGACGGAAAGGTTCCCATAAACCCAATTTTCATGCTTCTCTCACGGTATCAGGATGAAAGTTGGTAATCATATCAAGAGGGATGTCAGTTCAAGTTACAAGCGACATAAACTCCACCTCGTGGGTTTGGCGTGGAATGCGAATACCTCACAAGATCACTACCAGCCTCCCTGTTCAATGCAATGTGTACAAAGATGAGAGCTGCTACGGTGTCCGAAAGGACAGAAATTAAGCAGTCAGCGTGTGCAGAGGAGGAAGCCAGCGGGGATGACCCAGAGCCGTACAACGACTGCGTGACACATTGAGTCGGCAGTGTCGCGGAACACAGATATTTCTATTTCTCAAAGATGGGGTGGTTGCAACATGGCATCGCCGAAAGGAAATCAGGTTGGTCAGCTTGTTACGAGGGCTCGTTGTAACATAGGATGCGAGCAAAGGTGGGAAATGGCGACACGGCACCAAATATCGTAGTTGACGCATTGCCGAGCAAGTACATTACCTAGGTACACTAATTGATGCTTGGTTTTATACACGAGTGCGACAAGAATGGAGGGGATGAAGATGGCTTGATTGAGGCCATTGGTGTGCCTGTATGGGCTCTGCGGACGTAAATTGGTTTCAAAAACGGGCTCTTACGTTCCCGAAGGATCAAGCCTACCGTCCACCACGCCGTGGTAGGGAACACCCCGAGCCCATCACAGTGGAAACGTGGAGCTCAGCTCGAATGTTGTAAGTCGGAGTAGAAAGCCGCTGATATTTACCAAAACCCAACGGCGTGTATGGGCAGATGATCCTGGCGAAAGAGTACTTCTTTGAGGGCCACAGAGAAGAAGACTAGCTTGGTTGTGTTGAGACTGGAGGGGACTGAATTGGGGTGGGTGGCTGCTCGCTGGATGGAATGGTTTGATTTCCATTCTATGGAATTCGAGAGCGATGATGGCAGAGACACGATTTTGCTTTATGACGTAGAAGTTATGGCATGTAGTACTACTGTACCCTGCACTTTTGTTCACATATATCTTCCAACAGTGAAGATACCCAAAACTTTCCCCCCATTGTTCAGAAGACCAGACATCCAGGCAATTGGTAGCAATGGAGGAATAGATTTCTTCGATGTCACGTTTGCCAAACCCCTCGCGCCTTGTAATAGGAAAGAGAGTGCGTACTTTCAGTCCACTCACCTCCTCAATGCAGGAATATCCGCCAAGCGCAAAAGGTATGAACCTTTCCTCGCGACTTTAGCCAGAGAACGGGGGAATATATGTGTCAAACAGAGTAGTTTACATAAATGGAATATCAGCGTCGGTTTACTACGAATGGAACCTAGGGTGAAATTCCCACCAGCCTGCCCAGTATGACAACGGTGCAGCAAAACACCACGTCAAAAATGGGCGCCTCATGGAACAGCGACCAGAAAGTAGCAGCAAGCCCAGTCAGCACACATGCCGCATTCGAAGCAACCAGTAACGCAGCATGCCGCGTTCCACCTCGGTGACAAGGGAAAAGGCGGGTGGGTGGCAGCCGCTGAGGGGTGGAGTTTGTGACGGGAGGCACGATTTCTGTCCGGCAATGCAGCAATGAATGCTTGGTATTTGTGGGGCTGGGGCGTTTCCGCGTAGGCGACGGGCAAGGCGGTGAGGGAGTTGAAGGGCTTCATCTTCTGATGAGCGGGTGCCAAGGGGTTCCGGCAGCGTGCATATGACTGACTGCATGTTCGGTATATTGTAGTAGCGCAAGAATTTGCCTTTGTTCAAATCTCAGGCTTTTGATATCTGTCAAGCGGAGCGGTACGATAGCATCCGGATGATGGGGATTTCCAGCCGTGTGCAGTAGCACTAAATCCACGTATCCGGATAATACGGAGCCCTGCAGGATTGTTCAAGTCAGAATTGAGCATAGACGGTAGGTCTGGATGGACATCATTTCACTCCATTTCTTTCGGTGGGGGTGGTCGTCCAACTACCGTACGTCCTACGATAGTGAACTAGTTTGTCAAGGTTAGAGAGGCCGTCGGCATGACACGGCATGCGAGCGAGTAGGGCAGTAGCCAGACAGGACCAGGACCAGGACCAGATTGGGTAGTTCGAGGAAATCTATGTCATTACAGTGCTATGTATGAGGGGTCAAGCTCAAGAACTATTTTCCTCGCCAAGTTCGAACAGATGGGTCCCTTTCGACAATGTGTGGGATGGCCACGTAAGCCACGTGGCAATTATACGATGTTCAGACATACAATAAGTACTTTGATATCACCTACAAATTGCAGGTGGGGTTCGTAGCTCAGTGGTTCTAGCGCTTGAGAGCAATCGACTGCAGATCGATAGGTCGCGTGTTCGATTCACGCCGGGCCCTGGACATGAATTTTTTTGCATTTCCCAAACATTCATCTGGTGGTTAAGATGATGGGGTTTGTCGTTCAAGATTCTCTTTTGGATATTTGGATTCAAACCAACGATAAACCTTGCGGCATGCTTATTACAACTGTCCGCTGCAGTCTCCGACTCTATTACAAAGTTACGAGCGAACCGGGTGGTCGACAGCAGCCAGTTGTAAAGACGTGCGCGACAAAATCGATTGTGCAAAAGACGACAAGATTGTACAACCCATGCGCATCTAGAGGCGTGTGCGGACAACACCAACGGATGCGTTGAACATGTGCGCGATGCGCGGCTACAGACGCTCTATAAAGGGGATAGTTGCACCGTCCATTTGTCAGGCATCCATACATGAGAATTCTACAATCCCAGTGACACTACACGTCCCCCGTCGCCCCGACGTCAACGTCCCCTCTACAACGCGCACATCCCCAATCGCTTGAATCGCTGATATTTCCCTCATGGACGCACGCATTCAAACCCCTGCAAACCTTGCCTCGGAAACAGCCGCTGTCGTAGCCTTTTCCTGGCAGTGCCGCTGTTCAAGTTACAGTACAGTGCTGTACGTACAGTACAGTGACGTGCAAGAGAAGACTCTGGAATACTGCATGTTTCGATCGACGCAAGTTTCATGGAATTGCAACGAGATGCAGACTGTTTACTCGATGCACGTATTCTACGCTGAGATGCATGGTCAAGTGTGTAGACTTGTCATATGTCGTTGTTGGTACCGTTGTTTGTGTTGATGGGGCATTGAAATAATGCATATGTCAATCTTTTGCTGCCTCTTGAAACAAAATAATCCTGTCTCCTTTGATGGGACTCGAAATGCGTGGGCTGTTCGGTTATAATTGTATCCAATCGAAAAAGTAGTTGATGGTTGTTTTTGGTACGGTAGAGCAAGATTAATTTATTCGCCCCAGGTACCCCTTACCCCAAAGCAGGATGCCATGAAATGCTGCATATCTACGGGGACCACTTGCTACATTGTCGCTTTGGCTGCGAGCGGAATACTCGCCATAACAACCAGGTGAATTTACTGGGGAACGACCTTGCAAGAGCCGCCCGACGTCCATTCATCGAACCTCGTCTACACTACCAAAACAGGACGAGGCCGGATATCAGGGCGATGGGAGCCGGCGGTAGCACGGATTATTTCGACGTAACCTTTGTCAACCCGCTCGCTCCCTCCCACGCAAGAGCCAGGGCTTTCAACCCATTCACAAGCCTCAACGCAGCTCACGCAGAGAAGCAGCGGAAATACCAAGGGTTCCTTGCTGAGCTGCCTGGGAGAAACAGGCTGGTTCCTGTTCCCATCTCAACGCTTGGAGGATGGCATCCGGCGGCGTTCTCCGTCGTCAAGGAACTCGCCAGAACCGTTGCCACCCGCGCAATGGAACGGGTTTCGAAGGTTAGAGGCATTCTTTTACAGCGGCACTCTGCTTTGACAGTAACCTCCAATGCCGCTTGTTTGCTGGCTGGCCTCCCTTCCACCTTCTGGTAGATTGGAGTGCCATCCACAGCTTTCGACGCATTGTACGGTTTCGCAATTGGCTTGACAATGATACGATATCTACGCTCCGGTACAAATTTACTTGATACCAACCCACATATCTACCACAGTAAATTAACCCCCCATTTTAAAAAAAGATTAATACTGCTGAAAGATATGGAATTTGATTTCGCATTACTGAAAGGAATTAATGAAAAAATGGGTTGCACTTTTCTTGCTGTTGTGGCTTATCAACAGCTTTCGGAGCTTCGCCGAAACGCGAATCTATCTGCGTATCTCTCTGAATTTCACAATCTAAGTATCATTATTCATTGTATGACTTTGTTCGAAAAGGAAGCTTGTTTCAATGAGCTTCTGAAACTCATATTCTTTGCAGATTTATACCAATGATCCAATTCAGTGATAATCTTGATAGGGGTAAATCGGCGGGGGAAGAGATCTTCAGAACCAATTACCCTGAGAAGGAGGTGTTGCGAGCGACAAAAGTGCTGCCGTGGTATTGTTGAACGAACAAAAGGGAGTGTATATAGAAGAGAGTTGAGAAAGCTACAAGCAAGTATAAAAGGGGCAGGGTCTACCACCGACGCTCTGCGACTAGCGTAAGAAAAAGTTTTCTTGGGTCTGAAGTTGACTCTCAACTTCCTACTACTCGGGACTTGGCTTGAAGTTGTCTGCCAACTTGCTTCACCTCCACTAAAGGAAGCAGTTTACTCGGCTTATATAGACTTTTGGCTACCCCAAAAGTCTCAAACAAACATACTAATAACCATAAAATGTATTCACGGTAATCGTGTGAACCAGAGAGACTATTAGAAGATATTTCCTCAAGGTAAATATCTAGGTGCCATACCCATGCCAGCCACCCATCGGCCAGGGGTGGGAATTGATGTGGCCATTATATAGACCTTTCAGAGCTACTTGTCGTATCACCCACAACCTGGAACTGTACTGACATCTACTATGACAGCGTGTCCTAAAATGAAAAAATCAACCGACGAATTTGCCACACTCACCCAAATTAAAAATATCTTGCAAATTCAAAAACTGTAAAAATATCTTCCCAATTCCGATACTGTATACAATCATGGTCTTCATCTAGATTTTTTTTCGTGTGCGAATTTGCGCACTTCAAATCTTATACTATTTCCCCCTGTACATTACAGGGGCGTTCTGATGAGCGTTTATCTTTACTGACAGAGGTAAACGTTGCAATCGTTGAAATCAATCGGGTACTAGCACAACGGAATTTGGAAACTTTGCTAGCAAAAATTAAGAGAAGACGGAAATGAATGGATATAAGATGAATAATTAATGTGGCATCAACAACTACTTATACCTTAAAGACCAAAAATGCGATAAAAAGTACAGAAAAGTATAATCTTGTTGCTATGGACAAGAAATGAACAACCCAACGAAAAAGACAATTGATCCATCAGATTCTCTCTCTTCCAAGGTCCTTTGATATATTTAAAAATTTTTTAAGCGTCAAGAACTTTATATATTTTAAAAAGTTGACAACTTATGGGTTTTGATCTTTTTGTTCTATGAATTTACATTGAAAATTGTAATTAATATGATTACTTCATTTATCAAAGAAATGTTTCAATATGCAGGATAATAAAACCAGTAAAATTATAAAAGCCACACCTACACTACTTCACTTCTATTGCACACTTAAAGTGGGTCAAATAATTATTTTCGTGTTTGGAAACGAGTAATAAACTATTTTGAATGTTTTATCCATACATTTAGTAATAGAAACTTAATCTTTCTAGCGATAATATTTATAACAGTTTCAATCAAATCGAAATATGATACAAAAAAATCTGATAAACTTAAATGATAATCAATTCGATGGGTATAATTTTGTTCTAGAGGCAACATTTAACATTTAATTTTATCTATTCAGAACTATTTTTTAAAGAGTCAAGGAATAAGGGGCAATAATTGGCGTTTAAAATGTTTCCTATATAGTAAAATTTCGTCGCTATGATCCATTTTAGAAACTTTGAACACTTGTCTCATTCAATACACTGTCAACTAAATATGGAATACGGTATTAATTTTTTCTAACAAAAGTCGATTTTTTTGTCAAAAATAATTATGAATATATACGCCATTTTCCCTAAACTCTCAAGATATGTACTCGGCATTTCCAGAATGTCTTTTGTGTCCACATATTATGCTTTGATTTTGTCGGTTTATAGCACACTGTAAGGACTGCCCATTACAGTATAATATCAACTGTGAGTATTGTCAACCGCAAACTACGCTTGAGCGCAATTTGTGTATCACCGCGTGGTTCCGATATTCTAGCATTACTACTTAACCATCACAGCCTTTACCACCCTGAGGGAAAAATGGAAAAAGAGAAGTTACTACTTCGTTGACCAAGTGTCCGTAGTTCTGCCTTAACGTACGCTTTTTGCCCTTCTCAATAAAACCAAATCTCTCTTTACTTTACCTCACTCTACATTGTATCTTGGTTCCAACTTGATCGAACAAGTTCTGATACAGTGTCCGTAAATTGACCGAGTCCCAAGACAGATTTGACTGGAAGAGATGTATGGGGCAAAGACACATGTATTCCAAAAAGAGATCAAACACAGCTCTTGAATGAGTTTGAATCGATTGAATTCAAGGAAACAAGGAATTTATTCTTCATTCCTTTGCATGTGCTGAAAACTTTGGATGATGAACTGTACGTGACTCGAGCGGTGGAAAATCATGTAGAGACCATAAGACAACGTTAGGCAGATGGGGAAGGGCACTATGCAGAAGCTGAGGCAGATGAATTGTTTAGAATAACTTTGGCGATAAGGTTTAAGAGAAGTGAAGAGCCGCATGAGGAGATTAAAAAAAAGCTATTGGAGAAGAATTTGGACGGTAGAGAGGAGAATTCATTGATGGATTGAATTTGAACCACGAATAGGTGCTATGGAAAGGAATCATTCTTGATTTTTCTGATGCATTTTGGCCTTGTTACGTATGTATTATGCTGTATCATGTTCTGAACTGTAATACATTCGTTTCAAGTCTTATCTGACCCTATAACAGGAAAATTATACAGTGAGTGGTACAGATTTCTTATTAACATCCAGACCTTCAGAAGCCGCTCATGGGTAGTATGATGCAGAAGATAATGAACCAGTCGCTGAGGATGATATGACTGGTATACAAACGTAGACCGGTATTTCAAGAACTAAAGCACCGGTACTGATTATCTTGCAGACAGGCACACTGAGTCTATTGGAATTGACAGACGGAAGGAGTTTGTTGTAGAAGACCGGGCAGATAATGTCCCTGAAGTGTTCTTTGCTTCCAAAGTCCTTGTTTGTGCAGAAAGGCGAACTGGAAACAGCAAATTGACGGCAGCACCAGTGAGAGAGAATAGAACGGAAAATTTTAGAAAATTGTTAAGGTTTATGTACGCGTACCCACCCATCTTTCCAAGAAAGTTTGAACACTTGGATCACAGTTCCTAAGAAAAGCTTCAACCTGGAAACCACACTTTTTAGTGGATCATATCATGGAGACGGGATTATATTGAAGCTTTGTGGTGTGGTAGAAGCGGAGATAGGTGGAAAATGTGATGTCCCAACTTTAGGAGAGCGATGTGCAGAATGATTCATTTTCTGGCAATTCAGAATAAATATAACAGCTGCAAGAGACCTTCTGAATATATTTTCGGACTGTTGGGCAGCACATGGCGTAAATGAAACGGGTGAGTGTGAAAAGACACTAGCGGAGTGGTTTCTTATTTTTCAAAAGGGATGCTCTAGCTCAAAGGTGTCTATAGAAACGATGAAACGGGGCATTGCAAATGAGCCGTTTGTTTAAAACGCATTTCGGAACAAAAGTTTTTTGAAGGATTCCTTCGGTGTTGAAATGGTAGCGATTAATACATAGAGATACATTGCGTGCTGCCAAGATGGAGGAGCAGCTTTGGAAATTTCTTGTTTGTCAGGTTTGGAAGGCGCGTCAATTTTAGAATCCTTTGGAGGGGGGAACTTGGTTCTCGCGATAGTTGAGATCAATAGAAAGTTTTTCTCAAGCTTAATTGGTACAGATATGAAACTCTCAACTCCGAATTTGGTATTATATAACGTCTGAGTCAAAAGTTTCACGAGGTACATATCGATTGAGTACATGGCACAGGTTATTCACAAGTTAACTGTCTTTCAAGTCTTTGCCAATTTTTGTGTTTATTTGGTTGCAAGGGGGACCATAATACTGTATAATGCTCTCATAAGGGCACCTTCAGCGGCCCGGGAAGTTTGTTGCAGTTCAATTTTGTCCTTGGAAAAAATCTTTTTTGAGTGTTTGTATAAGGAGCGAATCATTTTCTACCGTTCATAGAGGATGAGCACAGTGAATAGCTGACGATGAGAAATCAGTTCCGGTATGAAATCTATTCGTACATCTACAAGATTGACTGCTTCGTTCCCCTCAAAAATTACAACTATGTCGCCCAAAAACTTTGCTCGAATAGACTAAAGCGGAATTCGACGGAGGGATGCAGAAAAGAGAAATTTTGCGAAACTCAATTTCTCACTTTAATTAGGAGCAAAATATAGTCTCTCAGATAATCAAGACTCTCGACATTAATGGGTTTTTGGGATCGAAAATTATTCAGCGAAAATACTTTCTCGAGTCTAACCAACGCTTTGGTTCTACTGATGTTTCCCGTGCAGCTCTTAAAAATTTTTCATGCTACTCTAGGTTTTACTTTTGACGTCGCGCAGGACTTGGTCCGTTATTACTCTAATCTTCCGTTGGAAACCGGTCAAGATGCAGCCAACCGTTTAACTGCGGGTATAAAGACAACAGATATTGAGTGCTTGATTAGGCTAGCTCACACTTAGAAGCGAAACTGACCAAACATTTTCAATTCAACCGAATGCGCTGCATCACCTCTTTTAGTTCGTGGCCACCAGATTGGATAAGGACCTCTAAATGGTTTATTGTGTGAGAAACATAGGAAAGATTAAATGGGGCATAGGGAAACCTACGGGTGCACATTTTTTTGGTGCATCTCTGCTTGAAGTTAACACCGGGATACCGCAAAAGTTATTCAGAGGTATGGCACATCAGTAAGTTTCCAGAGGAAAGGAAGTTCCAGAGGAGGGCGTTATCTATGTCAAGATGTGGTGGCACTAGCAGCTCTGTTGCCGCTTCTGCTACAATGTGTAAGGATGAAAACGAGATAAACGCTAGCGGTAATCAAGTGGATGTAATATGCGACGGACAAACTTAACAAGAGGTACTGCCAAATAGTATTCCAGACACATGTGATTCAAGAGCGAAATGAAGCATTGAGTCAGAAAAGGTCTTCCCGCAGACGATCGCGTGGGGCTGGAGAGGAAACTGTAAGAATTTCGAGGAGGGATAGGATATTATAAAGACATGGGGTAGCGTAGGTGAAAAGACATTTTGTGAAGCAAGTATAGTTCTTGTTAGTGTTATATTTTGGCCGTAAAATCAATTGTGGGACTTCGCGAGTGTCTTCAGTACCGAAGGTTTGAGTGCTGATATCTGCACCAATATTTACTAGTTCCGTATAAAACTCAATGGAGACGACAAGAAGGTCTCCCAGATTTCGGCCAGCACGTTTCTTTGTACTCTCATCTAGATATTCTCTAGTTTTGATGTTTTAAAGATAATGTGCGATTTCTCACACATTAAAGTACAATATTAGGGATATCGAACTACAGATATTTGGATAATTTAAAAAAGAATTTAAATGGCTTTTTCGAAGCAAATTCCCTAATGACATTAAAAAAACTTATATATTGTAAAAATGATGATTTTTCTCAATTTTTACTCCCGGTTTGTGCAGGCGGTCTTTCTAATCAATATTTCAGTTTTCTGATAAATGAGTGTGTTTCCCAATATAGGGTTCATTGAATCAGAAAATGTAGACCATTTACCCATATTTATCTATTAAAAATTTTCACATTTATATAATGATTCTACCTTTTACAAGTCACTTGTTCATTTCCTCTTTAAATTTTATGAATTGCAAGCTTATTTTAAAATATTTACAACGATATTAAAGGAAAAGGATTAATAAATAAGTAAAAAAGACGAGGCAAATGCAAAAAAATTGCTTCATTGGATAGATAGGCGTAAGGAATACCACCACGAAATTATATCTGAAAATTTTACGAAAAAGCTCGAAAAGCTCCAATTGTAGTTTTTCCACGTTTACAATTCCTTCCTACTACTTTTCGTTTCTTTTCTTGCATTAAACATCTTTAAAGACTTGCAACCGCACTAGGATGGTTTAGTTTAGGGTTTTAACACGTTTTCAACCAAAAGGTCTTTTTTGAGGGTGCTGTTGTACCTTCTTGAGAAACAATGCCACAATTTCCCTTTGCGTCCACCTCCTAGCTTCGCATCTAATGAAAACTTTTCGAGCATGCAAAAAATAACTACTAGATCTCTTCATAGTCCTGTAGCGCTTTTCGCATCCCTTTGCGCTCGATAGTACTCATATCGAACTGCATCTATACGTATATCAGCCATCAATATTTATTTGTTTCAATCAATAAGGAATATTTTTTCGAAGTTACAACACTTTTACTTCATCCGCAATCTGAAAGGAAGAATGAACCAGTGATTTCTGAATACCTAATGCGACAGAGAGTTATGATACCTTTTATCGGGATGGACTTTATTATTAAAAGTACAGTAAAGCTTTGGCACAAATGCGGTACTGTATAGGTCAGCAAAAATGTATGCCTATATGTATTTCGATGGACTTGGTCTACTCGAACTTACTCATTTTGGTTTATCTCGCTACTTTCCTCTGCATCTATTGGATAATTAGCATGATGCCAACTATCCGTGACCTCAATAATGTCAGTGACTATTCTCTTCTACTTTTATACTGACGCGCTCATATCCGCCTTTTCATCTGTTTTTATATCTATTCGCCATGAAAATAAGAGAAAAGTTTACAATAAAGTATATTATTTGGTATGATTGCTTCCAACGACCGTAACTGCGGTGCCTTAATGATTTCTGCCGCTCCAAAGCAAGCAGTACTTTCCTTATTTGACCGCTCCGAGTTACAAATCCTCTTTTTTCGAGTTAAAATATGAATATATGTTATTGAGATGATATAAGTGTAGTTGAAGAGCAGGTTGAAACCATTTGTTGAGGAAGCTATTCAAGAAAATTAAATTAATTCAATACTTGGAGATGTTTTTTCTACTTTTCTATTTGTGCAAATAAAGGAGATTTTCACTTCTTCAATATTTAAAAGACATTTTCCGTGCTTAAAAGACAGTATCATAGAGTGTACACATATTTCAGAAACCCTTAAAACACTAAAAATTACCATGCGGAAAGTCGTACCCATATAAATACTTCTTTTCGCTCTATAATGGCCAGAGTATATACCTAGTGGAACATGTGACATCACTTCAAGAAATGACATTGCTATCCAAATAATAAAGTACCCAAAATTTTCCCGTGTATGTGATATGTGGTAAGATACAGTTTAAAACGAACTTTGCCTCATGTTATTAGCGCGTTTTGATGCATACTTTCACCCATAACACCCCTTTTGTCGACTTTACATCTCCTCTTCACCCCTTTTACTATTGTAAGTGAATTTTACACTATCTTCTTCGCTTCTAAATACGTCTTATTGGTTCGGATATGATATGCTCGAACTTTCGCATCCACAGGCTCAGTAAGAGCATAATGTTACATGGTTACTTTTACGCTCAAAAATACTGTGATGGTTCTTTTAAGATCAGTACAGTCTTCGGTAGCTTCGTAATGCGACCAATTACTAAAAATTCGAGAACTAATCGTACTGCCTGGAAGTATACAGGTGTTCAACATTGTCAAAAATATACCGTTAACAAGGACGCACGAAATTAATCCTAGAGCTTAGTCAATCTCGAATTTTTCCAATAATCAATTGAATGTCGTGAAAGCGGACTACAAAAGGCGAGAAGAAGAAGATTGGTTCCCATCGCTCGTGCCATTCTTAAAGGTTCCGTCCTGTTCAATATATGATATTGTGTTCCTCTGGTATGTAATATTCAACTCTATAGATTTCTCCAAGGCTATATTTTTCTTCAGCAGCTCTTAACCTATGCTCGAAAGAAAGCGTGAATTTTTGAGAGGAGTTTCTTCTGAAAAGTAAATTCGCAACTGAATTTCTCAAAAACAAAAAAACATGAGTGTATATTATATAAAAATATTATTATAAAGCGATACGGAAAATAGAGGCCGGTTTGCTTTTTCTTAATGTATGAGAAGCTTATTGATTAATGAATCAGGAGTTTTTTTGACATCATGACACTAATAAGGACTCTTATAAGTAGTAAACCAATGAAGTAGAAAAAATAGGGGATAATAAAAACCCCTCCAGGTGCGATAATGTCCGTAATGATGCCACTGAAATGCAAGAAACTTTAACATTGTCAACTTCTCGACAACTGCTTCCAAAATATTACATCTCGCAATTAATTTTGCATAATTTTTCCTTCTTTTATTTCCCCCGAACTTCCTGGTTGCATCTCTTTTTTTCTTGCTCACCGCTAAAAGGGAACTAATTCTATTTGTTGATGCTGTTTGAAAAAGTTGAAATCAAATCTAGTACTGAAAGACTGTTTCAAACGCTGTAAAATTCAAAAAAACAGCCCTAATTAAGGTATTCCTATTTAGAAAAGTCGGCCAAAATATCCGCAATAGACTTTGGGGAGGCCCTCTTTTTAATCCATTGTCTTCTTGAGGGCTCTTTTTTCCATCCTCTTCTCTATAGTAAGAACCATCCATGGGTCTCAACTGGAAGATTTTGGCATGAATATCGTCATGGTTTCCTAATTGATGATAGGCCCATTCAAAGGTTCGAAAATTGCAATGGCACTGAAGCAATCCGAACTTTTGGACACAGTCCTCCTCGGAGGTTCAAAGGAACATTATTTTATTACACGCGAACTTCAAGAATATTTCGGCGGAGGATCTCACAGTAGGAGCTGTAATTGGATACCCCTAGATGTGTGCCTCAGAGATGAGGAGGAAATTTTTTCCGATCTCAAATTGATGAAAAAGTCCATAAAAGTCTATCTAATACGCCCGGATCACATTTTAAAGAATAATCCCACAAAATAGGTTTCTGAGGTAGTTTATTGATATCCTGAAATCAATCGCTCTCCAAATGAGTTTTTAATGTCTCTATGACCTCGAGAGCACTAATAATAACCAGGAGCTACCCATGTTTTACTTTGACCCTACTAATGGCCGATTTCATAGTAGGTTGTGAGAGGATTTGTGCCTATGCCCGCTATGTGTGTAATAAAATTCAAACGGTTCTTTGCATACCTTCGAAGTTAAAATTTCCTAGGATACAAAATACTTCATTTTACCTGTAATTAAACTGCACTTTGATTCATACAGGTCACAAATCTCCGCCAATTGCAATTATAAAGAGACATCTTGAAGATATTGGCCCATAATTTGAACCTCAAAGCTTTGATGACACCTAATGTGTAAAAACGTCTCCAATTTTGGTACCAGTTTTGATTCAAATGCACACAGTAACTAGTTGGGAGGGAAAGTTCGCGGCTTCATTGCTCGAGTGGGATCTATATTTGGCCGTAAATTCTTACTAGCCAGAAGTTTTTACTCCGAGAGACACTAGATGTAGAGCGCAATTCCTACAAGTGTAACGCGACGTTTTTTGACAGAAAGCCATCGTATCCATAAACAGCAAGTAAACAAAAAAATTCCATTTGAAAGGGTAGTTATCTTTTTATCTTTTAGCTCAGATAAAGTCAAGATTGTCTGGAAATCATGAAATAATGACGTCCGGCATTCATAAGGATTCAGCAATGCCTACACCTAGGTTTCATGAACCCTTTCCTGTGCTAAACGAAGTAAAAGAGGTCCTAAGGCAGTGTCGTGTAGTCACAAGAGCACCCGAAGGGGAGAAAATGCAAAGTATCGCCACGCGTACGCCCCTTTAGGATCATTCCCCGTATTTAAACTAGGTTGACAACCGTTGGTGATTGACAGTTTAATGTGGTGAAATTTAGGTAGATTTTTTAGTATTGATTTCGATCTCCTAGCACTATGGGGTCGGAACATGAGGAACAGCCCAACCGGTCCACCAGATTACGGTGGGGCTTGTATTTGTATCCGTTCAACCACTCTAGCTCCTAAGTAAACTGCAAACCACCTTTACCCAGCTCGTCTACCCCAAACTTTACTTCCTATCCTTTTACTATGACGCCTTCACGGTTAATCCCATTTCCCTTTGGCTTCTAACGCGCCGGCGCCTTGCCACAGATTTCTTTGCCACCTTCGTCCTGGACGACCGTTCCGGAGAGTGGGCAAACCTCTTTGCTGTGCTTCCTTTTTCATCACCGATCCTATGGATCCCTTTATCGAAAGTAGCTACCGTTGCCTGTTATTCTTTAGGTCTACGGGTGCCTTCCACTACACAACTGTCAATTATTACGTAGATTTGGTGCAATTGTAGCTTCCCGAACAATCTTCGTATGACATATACGGCTTGGTCTGCACCTCTACGGAGATTTTAACAGAAGGAGAACACGCAGTTGGTATTAGCGAGCTCAACAATATCTTATTTTCGTCCATATGTTAAAAATTAATTCTCATTCGTCTTCCCGGGTCCAATCATACCGATATTATACCTACAGTTTTTGCACTGACTAGTTCAAGAGATTGCACCAGCTGATCAGTGTGAACTGCTGCGGGATTTTGCCGAGGTCCAGGATTAGAATAACTTTCTTTGTTTTGTCAGGAACGCTTTTTCTTATTCCTGATCCGTTTGAAACCCTTTTTGTTGTGATGGCTTCTCCTTCGAGCGAGTCGGTTTCAATCTTTTGCTCACGAAATCAGTCACACTACCACATTCTTCACCTTCTTTAATCACCCCAATATTCCCTACTGCACAGACGTTCTTCTATTTCTTAGATTCCTGGAACTTGGATTCATAATGGCCCATTCTACCGCAACGAGAAAAATGAGTGTTGCGGTGAAAATTCTACAGTCATCTAATTGTTTCATGATCCTTCTAACAGCAACGGGCGAACACAAGAGCGGAGGGCCCACCGAAGCAGATGAAAATATTCCCATGACGTACAGTCCTTCAGAAAGAGCAAAAACGAGACATATCTTCCGCGGGGCGTCCACCGTGAATGCGATGGTCTTTTTTTCTTGAATTATGAGCAATTATTAGCTTTGCAGGTGAGATATCATGCGAGCGTTACAGCAGCCAATAAAATCATTAGTCTGACTCTAAATCTTTCAAATCGTTGAAGGCCCGTGATAGGGGTAAATCGGCGGGGGAAGAGATCCTCAGAACCGATTACCCTGAGAAGGAGGTGTTGCGAGCGACAAAAGTGCTACCGTGGTATTGTTGAACGAACAAAAAGGAGTGTATATAGAAGAGAGTTGAGAAAGCGAAAAGCAAGTATAAAAGGGGCAGGGTCTACCACCGACGCTCTGCGACTAGCGTAAGAAAAAGTTTTCTTGGGTCTGAAGTTGACTCTCAACTTCCTACTACTCGGGACTTGGCTTGAAGTTGTCTGCCAACTTGCTTGACCTCTCCATGAGGAAGCAGTTTACTCAGCTTATATAGACTTTTGGCTACCCCTAAAGTCCGAACAAAAGTACAGAAGATACTAAGAAATGCATAAAAATACTTTGTGTGGACAATATACTCTAAGCAAAAGATACTTAAGAAACTAACAATTAATTTGGTCCTCTTATTTCCCATTTCTAAATCAGATCCAAACAACTCCTCTAAAATATCCATGCTGTCCAAGCAGTCCCCACAAATATCTGCGAATGGCTCACAACTCTCTATTTCCCCCTGGGAGATATCTAGACTACTAAAGATATCTCCATCCGGTTCCATCGTGGGCACAACTTGATCCATACTCTCTATTCCAGGCCCCACCGGTCCAACACTTTCCATGCCCCCTGTTGCCTCATCTTCCTCATCCTCCTCCTCCTCCTCCTCCTCCTCATCCTCTTCTTCCTCATCCTCATCCTCCTCATCCTCCTCATCCTCCTCATCCTCATCTTCCTGATCCTCGTACACTAGCTCAGGGGCTAACCATTCCTCGAAGGACTCCCCGCTCTCCTCCTCGACCTTCTCAGCCTCTCCCGGACTTACCTCCCTCGCTTCTTCTTCTATGAAGAGGCGGCGCACGAACTCGATGATTTGCTTCTTTGTTTGCCGCCGGATGTAGTCGTCGGCATCGGTTGGCCCGTAGGCGGCGAGACGAAGGCCATTGATGGAACGGGAAGGGCGGTTTTTGGAAATAGGGACAGAGGGGCGAAGGTTGCTCATTGTGATAGAAGTTGGGGAACAGGAGGCAATGTGGGGTGCTTTGGGTGTGTGGGGGGAGAGGGGTGATGAGTAAAATGATCGGGGGCATTTGTAACTTAGAATAAAGGGGTTTAAATAGGCTCCCGGGGCAGGTTCTATAGATTAGGAATAGGTAAAATAAATCTGCAAGGGATTTTGCAGTAGTGCATTTGCGCCCTTCTTCTCAAAAAAAGGCGAATTTGGAGGAGGAGGTAAGCTAAAAGGGAAAAGGGACTTGATTCGGGGTCGATTCAGAGGGTTAAATACAGTATAAAAATATCTAGATTAAATGGAAGTAAATTTGGAAATGACGGTTGGAGAAGCTAGGGGCGGGATCGTTGTAGGTTGCTGGATTACACGAGGGGAGGACTATTTCCTGTATTACGTGAAGGGAGGACCATTTCCTGTATTAAATGAGGGGAGGACCATTTTTTGTATTACACGCCCCCTTTCTCAAGGCGAACGTCCCGGGTCGTCACTGCTCTTCTTCTGCTTCCGTTAGTGTTCGCTGTCTTATTGATAAGATGTATGGTCTCTCAAACGGGTACGGATGCAACTGATTACCAATATGATGCTCTAAAAAGTAGGTTCGCATTACTGGTACCTCACTTTGTAGCATAGCCTCATATATTGGTTTGATCACATCGAGGTGGGGTTGAATACATTCTTCTTCCGTGACTCTTCCGAATCTTCCAAGAGTGAAAAAATATATGTGATATGCAAACTCTTCTGGAAGATGCCGGAGGAATGGATGTCGATAAGAAAAGAAGACGCGCATCATCAAGAACGAATCTTCGTAAGATAAGTGCGGTCCATGTAGCGCCCTAAAACATAAACAGATGCTTATCATGAAATAAGAAATGACCTGCGCATCGTTCGCATCCTCGGAGATATTGCGCAGCCAAAAAGATAATCTTCTTCTTCCGACTGTATGCTGTGCATGGTTGTGAAGCAAAGCTAGAGATGAAGTTGTGGTGGACGGTCCCGATGAATGGCCGCGACCAGCTCCTGACGTACTGGGACCTGCACGAGGTCCACTCGGGGGACGACCGGAACCTCTTCTGGGCGGGTTGTTGTCTCCTGAAGGTCCTCCTCTGGTCATCATCACTGCTTCAGGAGGATCCTCGCCGCCTCCAACGTTCCCAATTTGTGGCGGAGAAACGTAAGGTTCCCATAGAGGATACGGGACCAGCCTGTATTCCATATCCGGGGGTAAGGCGTAACCTCTCAGTCGCACGTCTTGGTTGTTCTTGAGAAATACGTAAATTGGACGGATAATATTCAGATACGTTTGCGACAAGTCTCCAGCAGCTACCATTCCATATCTTCCTATAGAGTAATGATATATTACCTCCACAAACTCTGGACCTGCTTCCGTGAACCTTCCGTTTTGGAATGAAAATAGAACTCTTATTAATAGTCGGAAATCTTCTTGAGGTAGCAATGGTCCGTTCAACGTACGAAAACATAGGCATATATTAATGTAGAAATGGATGATTACGTGGAGTTCGTAGTAGTCCCGCGTAACCGAGATGATCCATTCCCAGGCCCTTTTTCCTCCCATAGGAATCATTCTATAGTTAAAGATGAGTATGCCCCGTGGTTGCGCATAGTCCTGTGTGAGAAGGAATTCTTCAGGCCTCTGATGGTAAGGGACCAGACGACGTGCATGGATGGCCCTCCTTGATCTCTTCCCTGAGCTTGAACAGAGCTGATAGTGCGGGTGTCTTTCCTCCGTGACGATGCAAGGGTTCGAGTACTTGGTTTGGAAGGCCGGCCACTTCACAGCCTGCTGCATTGCTTTTCCATGTACTACAAGTACTTTAGAGCCAACTGAAAAGGTTCTGACTGCAGGTTCTGCATCCTTATTTCTTGTCTGTGTTAGCGCGCGGTGTGATCTCCAGCCTTCGGTGGCCAGTATTCAACTTCCCTACTCTCTTCATCGATAATATTTGTTTCCATGTCTCTCTTAACATTCTAGGAGCCCTTCCGTACATTAGCTCGAATGGTGAGCGTCCATTTCTTCCTCTTCTTCGACGGTAGCCGTATAACACTTTTGGTAAGGCATCTTCCCACTGGATTTCATTCTCCAACATAGTTTTCGATATTGCTCGTTTGATGGTTCCAACCATCCTCTCCGCTTTCCCGTTGGACATAGGAGCGTATGCGAGAACGGTCTTCAGCTGAATCCCTTTCTCTTCCAAAAACGAAGCAGTGAAGTTGCAGTAAAACAAAGGGCGTTATCCGAGATGATCCTTTTTGGAAGACCAAACGGTTCAATTATTTCTTTTTCGATGAATCTCAGTACCACCTCAGCATTTGCCTCCTCGATTGCAACTGCTATTGGCCATCCAGTAAGATGTTCCACCCCTATAAGGAGATATTTGTTTCCGGAAGAAGTTTCCTTGAACGGGCCCGCGAAGTCAATTGAGAAGGTTTCAAAGAGACCGGAAACTGGAAAACTTAGAGTTGTCTTATACTTCCGTATTGGAGTGAATTTTTGGCAGTTGTCGCAGCTTTTCACGAAGTTATAGACGTCCTTATGGATACCGGGCCACCAGAATCTCTCAGTTACGAATGTTTTGGTTGTTTCGAGATCCCAATGCCCTAGCTCATCATGGAAAGTCCTCAATATCTTCATTCTTTCTTTCAAAGGGGCCACTAGTCGGGGACCGGCTTTAGTGTGCCGGAAAGTTTCCCATTCCACAATGTAAAAGCCTTTTGATTCCTGCGTACCCAATTTCGGTGTTCAAGATCAACCTTTCTCATTTCTAGTCCATCGAGGAATTTGATCAGTCCGTGAATATTAGCTTCGTACTCGTTATCGTTCGGCAACTGCAACTCGGCGACTCCGACGATGTCCTCCGAAGCTTTTTCATTGGAATCAGTGCGTCCCTCAAGCGGGATAGGTAATCGCAGGCTGATTATTGCGTCCGGGTCTATACACAATTTCAAACCGATATTCTGCGAAAATGTCGAGCCATCGGGCCAAGCGGTGATGTACATCCTTCTTTTGGAATGCTGTTTTAAGTGCCTGGTGATCAGTTATCAAGACAAATTTCTCGAGTGATAAAAGGTATATGCGAAACTTTTTCAGCGCGAAGACGACAGCTAGCGCTTCTTTCTCGCAGACTGAGTATCTCTTTTCGCGTCATTCAGAGTTCGGCTTGCGAATTGAACAGGGTGTAGTCTTCCGTTTTCATCTTTTTGGGACAAAACGGCACCCAAAGACCGTTCTGAGGCATCTGTCTCCACAACGAATGGTCTCTTGAAATCTGGGTACATGAGAACTGGGGGGACACATAGCTTATCTTTAAGCTCCTGAAATGCAGTTTCCATTTCCTTGTTCCAGTAAAATTTTCCGTTCTTCGTAGTGCTGGCATGTAACGGTGCTGCAGTCTTGGCGAAATCTTTATAAATCTTCTGTAATATGAGGCCAGTCCTAGAAGCTTCGGACCTCCGTCTTTGAAGCGGGCCTTGGTGCCAACTCGATTTTTTTCGTTTTCTCTGGATCCACTCTAATTCCCTCTTGGTCGACGATATGACCGAGTAATTGGATAGAAGTTTTCGCAAAGAAGCATTTGCTCAACTTAATTTTCAAGCTATACTCCGATATCCTCTCCACAACTGTATTGACGTGCGAGATGTGCTGATCCAATGTTTCTGAGAATATGACGACATCATCGATATAGACTCTTGCGAATGGAAGTCCTTTCAAAACCTCGTTCATCATTCTTTGGAATGTAGCTGGTGCATTCATGAGACCAAAAGGCATCACTTCGAACCTGAACGTACCGGCTTTGCTGGTAAAGGTTGTTTTTTCCTTACATTTTTCATCCAATGGAATCTGCCAATAGCCAGTGTAAAGGTCAATTGAGGTGAAATATCTCCCGTCCTTCAGGTCCTCGAGGATCTCCTCCATGTTCGGAATCGGAAATCGATCGGGTATCATTCTCTGGTTCAGTTGTCGGTAATCGACGCAAAAACGCAGCTTTCCATCCTTCTTTGGTGCGACCACAACTGGAAACGACCATGGGGATGAAACTGGTCGAATAATATCATTTTTCAGCATACTTGTAACATTTTCTGAGATAAATTGGTCATATTTTGGCGGTTGACGTCTAGGCTTGTGGTAAATCGGTTGAGTGTCGGTAAGTTCGAACGAGTGAGTAACCGGTACACTTGCTTGTCTCAAATCTGAAACGCTCCATGCAATTACTTCGGAAGATGTTAACATGTCGGATATTTTCAGTGAGGCGGGGGCGGGAAGGTGCTGCACTTTTCCTTGGATTTCTGCCATTTGGCGCCCTTTTTCTTCTTGATCCCAACCTCAATATTTTGAAGGACCTCTTCCGTCGTGCTCACATCTTCATATATGGAGTTCGCCGTATTCTTATTTTCTTTGCAAAGGTAATCTTCTTTCATGCTCCGAATTCTGTCCTTTGATTCGATATCATCGCAAAAAGAAACACATTCGGGTTTCAAACTTATCCTAGAATCCCAGTCGTCATCTGTTTCAAACCCGGAATCATAATCGTCCCATGCCATGTTCATTACCCCCGAGGGTACCCTTTTCCACTTCTGAAAGTGTTAGTTGGTTCCGAATCTTCGCTGTCATAGCTAGAAGTGAAATCTTCACTGTCCGTTTCTTTTAAATCTTCAGGATGCGTGCTTTTGTCGAAATCCAGGGGCATCTTCACGGTTCTGCCGTCAATATTAACTGAAACCATTTGGTTGCCCAAGTCAATGCATGTCCTAGTCTTTCCATGGTAGGGCAGCCAATGATTGCATCGAAAGGGAGATCCGGCATGACAAGAAAGTCTACATCACTTTAGAGTCCCCAAAGAACACGGAAACCTTGTCAACAGTGCCCATGCATTTTGAGACGGTTCCATCCGCTACAGTTATTTTTCGAGTCGTTGGAGTAATTTCGAGACCTAGATCTGTCACCAAAGTTTCTGAAATGAGGTTTGGAACAGCACCCGAATCGAAGAGAGCTTGGGTTTTCATACCCAATACTTTGACTGGTACCAGCTTAAGACGTCTTGGTGCTGTCGAGGCCGATTGAAGAAACAGTTTCTTACCCTTAGCGGACTTATTAGACCTGATAATTTTTTTGAGTTCTTTTCTCGCATCCTCTGCGTCGCCCCTCAAAAGTTGACCAAACGTTATCCCAGTTGGGGCCGATGCAAGCTCAGCCACCAAATTGTACCTCTTCACATACTCTAGTACGTCCTTAGAGATACTCTTAACTTTCTTACTCTTTTTCGTCTTCTTGGCCGGAGTGACTCCCACTCCTGGAACAACTTGATCAGACCTCTTGGTTCGAGGAGGTACAGGTGCTGGGATATGCTCCAGCATTCCATACTCTAGCCTAGGTTTCTTCGATAAAATGTTCCCTTCCCCATCCCTTTTTGTCACATTGACTTGACTAATCTCTTCAGCGATGGATACGTTACCGGCATCCGTCAACCTTTGATCCCTTCTATTTTGTAAGATTTTCACCTCTGGTCCTGACTCACTCCTTGCTTCCGATAAATTTGCTCTTCTGTTGTCTTTAGACCAGCAGTTACTTTCATGATGCCCATATCGACCGCACTTTGCACAACGAGTGTTTCTATGTGGATTATCAGGACACCTGTTTGCAAAGTGTCCAGGCTTGTGACAGTAAGAACAGACTTCTGCGGCCTTAGGGGCCCCAGACTGGTTCTTCTTAATGGTAAGAGTAAGGCTTTCCAACTGCGAGGTTATCATGTCAAGTCGATTATCGAATCGGGTTTCCAACCTTTCTTCCAAGTTTTTGACATCGCTCCTGACAGATTCTAATGCCGCTGCACTAGTAGCCGGCCTTTGATAATTCTTTTCAGGATGTACGATAGACATCGATGTGCGGGTTTCCCTCGGTACCTCACTCAGTGACTGAAACGTCTCCGAATTTTTGACAAATTCTACTATGGTACCCTTCAGTTCATCAAAAGTGTGAGGGCCCTTGATGAGGAGGAAATCGGAGAGCCGCTTATCCCCCATAGCCGCCTTACGCAGCATTCCGTACTTGGCTTGGGCGTTGAACCCAGCCTTTTCATAAAGATCACACAAGTACACCAATGAGCTTAACAAATCGTCGAAGTTGAGCCGGGCCTCTATGGCGGTACGAATCATCTCATCTGGTTCTACCTCCTTAGCATACTCTTTCACAAGCCACTCACATACCTCACCGAAGTTACGCCCATTCCCGTTAAGAGACCACCCGTCGATAAACTTGGACTTATATTTGTGCTTTGCGTCACCATGAAGATAGGCGAAGATACTTGCGGCCTTCTCTTCATCGCCCTTCTCTCGCATCACAACGTTGACATATGTGTAAAGAAACTCCTCAACGTCTTCAGTCTTGCCCCCTGTGAACGTTATACGAGCAGCATTGAGATCCATGATTACCGAAAAGAAATCCCCCGAAGTGTTCCTTACTACTGCTCAACTCGAATACCTCGGGTGCAACCCCCTCCACAAGAGTACCAAATGATAGGGGTAAATCGGCGGGGGAGAGATCCTCAGAACCAATTACCCTGAGAAGGAGGTGTTGCGAGCGACAAAAGTGCTGCCGTGGTATTGTTGAACGAACAAAAGGGAGTGTATATAGAAGAGAGTTGAGAAAGCTACAAGCAAGTATAAAAGGGGCAGGGTCTACCACCGACGCTCTGCGACTAGCGTAAGAAAAAGTTTTCTTGGGTCTGAAGTTGACTCTCAACTTCCTACTACTCGGGACTTGGCTTGAAGTTGTCTGCCAACTTGCTTGACCTCTCCATGAGGAAGCAGTTTACTCAGCTTATATAGACTTTTGGCTACCCCTAAAGTCCGAACAAAACTACAGAAGATACTAAGAAATGCATAAAAATACTTTGTGTGGACAATATACTCTAAGCAAAAGATACTTAAGAAACTAACAATTAATTTGGTCCTCTTATTTCCCATTCTCTAAATCAGATCCAAACAACTCCTCTAAAATATCCATGCTGTCCAAGCAGTCCCCACAAATATCTGCGAATGGCTCACAACTCTCTATTTCCCCCTGGGAGATATCTAGACTACTAAAGATATCTCCATCCGGTTCCATCGTGGGCACAACTTGATCCATACTCTCTATTCCAGGCCCCACCGGTCCAACACTTTCCATGCCCCCTGTTGCCTCATCTTCCTCATCCTCCTCCTCCTCTCCTCCTCCTCATCCTCTTCTTCCTCATCCTCATCCTCCTCATCCTCATCCTCCTCATCTCCTCATCCTCCTCATCCTCCTCATCCTCCTCATCCTCATCTTCCTGATCCTCGTACACTAGCTCAGGGGCTAACCATTCCTCGAAGGACTCCCCGCTCTCCTCCTCGACCTTCTCAGCCTCTCCCGGACTTACCTCCCTCGCTTCTTCTTCTATGAAGAGGCGGCGCACGAACTCGATGATTTGCTTCTTTGTTTGCCGCCGGATGTAGTCGTCGGCATCGGTTGGCCCGTAGGCGGCGAGACGAAGGCCATTGATGGAACGGGAAGGGCGGTTTTTGGAAATAGGGACAGAGGGGCGAAGGTTGCTCATTGTGATAGAAGTTGGGGAACAGGAGGCAATGTGGGGTGCTTTGGGTGTGTGGGGGGAGAGGGGTGATGAGTAAAATGATCGGGGGCATTTGGAACTTAGAATAAAGGGGTTTAAATAGGCTCCCGGGGCAGGTTCTATAGATTAGGAATAGGTAAAATAAATCTGCAAGGGATTTTGCAATAGTGCATTTGCGCCCTTCTTCTCAAAAAAAGGCGAATTTGGAGGAGGAGGTAAGCTAAAAGGGAAAAGGGACTTGATTCGGGGTCGATTCAGAGGGTTAAATACAGTATAAAAATATCTAGATAAAATGGAAGTAAATTTGGAAATGACGGTTGGAGAAGTTAGGGGCGGGATCGTTGTAGGTTGCTGGATTACACGAGGGGAGGACCATTTCCTGTATTACGTGAAGGGAGGACCATTTCCTGTATTAAATGAGGGAGGACCATTTTTTTGTATTACAGCCCGATCGGATTCATTTGGACCACGGAATGCCAAAATCATTTGAAGGTCTTGGTGGCGATACCGAGCAGTCCAAGGCAGACCAAGCTTGGCGACGTTTTAGAATCGCATTTTCTGTACAGGCAATCGATATCTTTCAGTGAATCAAGTACATCAGCAAGAAACAACAAAAATTCCATAGCTTGGCGGCTCATGTCTTGCGGCTCTTCGCAACAGTGATATCGCTTTAGTAACTTCTTGCGGATAGTGTTATTTCTCGAACCAGCGACGGGGCCTCGTCTATTGCGAATTTCTCGCTCCAAAAATAGTCGCCCCATCGACGAGACTGTGGAGGACGACGTAAAAAGCCCAACGCTTTCTGTTCATCGCGCTTACGGCTGATCACAACATTTCCGTAGAGTATTGGATCCATTATTAAAGTCACTGTTGCCATCAGACTCAACTGCGTTTGTGCCTGTTGCTTTTGTCTTGTACAAAAGTGCCATAGTGGTCGCAGTTTCTGACAAAGGCCACACAGATAGCAACTATCGCAATGGACTGCGCATACCAGGACAAATTTCCCGAGCTCATTTTCAAGCTGATACGACACTCGCTTGGATTCTCGAAGCGCCTTTAGTGCGACCTTCATTTCCAATTCCAACCTGTTGCACTCGATCCCTCGGTGTACCCACTACACGATCCCCTCGGTGTACCCACTACACGAACAGTCCATTTTCCATTTTCTCGATGCGCTTTTTCCGACCATTATCCAATGCCGTCATACCTCCACGGAGATTTTCGTTCATCGCGCCTAGCATCTTCGCGCCAGCACCGCGATCTGGGTCTGCTGTTGCCACGACTATAGTTGCCTCTGCACCATTGCACGCGACAGACACGGATGACTCGGGCTTTGTTTTTTTCCTCGTTGGCCTTTACCTGTAAGCTCAGCGTAGTGAGAGTTTGGCGGCCCAAAAATTAAAGTCAGGAAATCAAGGAAGTGTATCTCCAGGGCAAGACAGCGGAGATTTTGAGCTACTGCTGCAGATTCATCCAAGCGCGCAACTCGAGCGGCGGATGGTAAGGTGGATTGGAAAGAGGTTTGCATCCATTGAAACCACGACGGGCTGACCATTTCATATACATGCGATTCGGTGGTAGTGGAGTATGTGGACAAGCGAGGTCGGACATGACCAGCAAGACAGCGTGTCCCTGTAAGAGGAGTGCCCTCTGTGCAAAGTGCAAAGTGACGCGCATTGTAACGCGGTTTGCAATGGAGTGCTCCAAGGAAATGTCACACCCAACTGCTGACCTGGAGAAAGACCCGAGCCGAGGGAGCGCTCCTTTGAAGCAGTGCTAAACTCTGGGCAATGACGTTTCAAGGGCGCTTCGAGTGAGACATTTGAGACATACAATGCTGAGCTATTGTAGCGTGATCTGAACGCTGCACACTTCCACAGTGGTGCCTTTTCACAAACGCTAGCCTTGAATTCAAGCATCTTAAAATGAGACTTGATGAACCAATAGGTGCGGGTATTCACAAGGTGGAGTAAATTAACGTGCCTCCATGCGTGTTGCGTTGATTGGGCGAGCCACAAAACGCAGTAAAGTGGCACACAAGCACATGGTACAATAGCGGGAGGAAATATGATGGGATGGCAGGACAATGCCCTTCAGCAGTTGACACTGACGATTACACAAGTGGTGAAACAGCTGTAGCGACGCTCCTTACGAAATCGGGAGCATCCGTGACAGTGGCTGCGCAGAGGATGCAGGGATTCTGCATAAGGTAGTAGCGTGGGTGGTGGAAGGCGTTTGAAAGAAACGAGAGTGTGGGAGGCAGAGTACAAAGCGGATTCTGTCTGAGCGAGACGCAAACACATACTGTATATGGCATGCGATGGATCATTGCAGGGGCACGTTTGGGGTAAGGTTGCCTTGCGCGGGTTTGAGGGTTGAATTTCATACTCGGCAAGTGCAAGGGCAGGGGTGAAATTCAGTGGTACGTTTTTCTCCCGCCACGCCGGTGGGCTGGTGAGGTAGGCGGTAGGAGCGTGGAAGGGGAGGTTGGAATGATCGCACGGCGGTGTGGTAGTGGGCATGTTTCCAATGTTGGATGGTAGATATGTCAAGGCGATGCCAGTATAGTGTGAAGAGATGTGGGCGAGGCGTGGTAGGCGAGCGCAGCTGGAGTGTTTGGTTGCATGTATATGGGTTGGGTGGGCGTGGGGGTTTCAATGCATGGCAGGGGTAGGAAGGAAGGGGGTGGGGGATGGGGTTGACGAGGACGTGCAATTGGTAGGTGGGGTGGTGTGGGTTATGTGGGTTTATCAGGCGGGATGGTGGGTGGTTGGGGTAGGGGTTTGCATGGATTGGGGATGGATTTGGGCAAGGAGAGGATACGGTTTACAGTACAGTGTACAGTAATGTTGTGTTGTGTAGGTGTGTACACGTCGCTTGCATTCAAGAAAAGCCTCCTGGAATACTGTATACTGTACTGTACAGTATAGTAAAAGGTCTTGAGGGTAATCCTGTCCGGTGGTGCCAGCAACTTTTCCCATTCAGCTACCCGCAGTCGCAGTCGTCATGCATCATGGAAAGATCAAATGCTCCCATACTCCTCAACCACATCGACGGAGAGTCGCCACGCAAATCCAATGACATCCCCTCTCACCACTCATCTCTCTCGCACAATTTTCTCACTATCACTATCACCTATACCTATGCACACATTCTACCTACGACAACATAGCTTGTCACCGCCACGCCCTGAGTGCAACACATGCATGTCCATAAATAAAAAATCCTCCAATATTCCAAACCCTCTTCTCCAATTCGCCCTATATTCCGCCTCGGTTCCCCCTGCATACATATACAAGCAATCATCAATTTATGTTCAACACACATCCACGCTGTACAACCGAACCACATACCCACACCTTTTCAATAAAAATCAACTCAACGCTCCAAGGAAACAGCAAATCAGCTCGCAATTCCGCCCACCCCAACTTGCAACAAAACAATTCCCATATATCAACACTTTCATTCCATTTTCCTATCCTTTACATTTGCTACCTTTTTATCAATCAACCACCATTCCATTCAATCACACCCCCACCCCAACCTGTAACCTTTATGTCATTCAACTCGTCATAAATTCCCCCGACCCATCCATCATTCGAAACTCTACAACGTAACCACCCATTTTCATATTTCCACATTCTTGTTGCGCCAACAGATCCACCTTGCATACCCAATACTTTCATCCCTTCCCACAACACCCATCCAAATTAAATTCCCCAACCTTCAAATTCTCCTCTCTCAACCACCTCATCCACTCACCACCCAACCCTCAAATCCAAACACTCCCCTATACCCACTCAAACCCTTCCTTCAATCCGCCCCCAATTTCACAAACTACCCTTTTTCCCGATTCGCCTCAACTCTTATTTTCTTCTCTCTTGCCGCCTAGGCAATGCCGTCGTGTCTGCTCCCTTGCTAAAATTTTTTTACAACATGACAACAATTGAATGAGCAACCGTACCTCAAAATCCCCCATTCACAATGCTTTTTTAAATACAAGCTCCTCATGCTCAATATCTTGAAATGCTTTTATAGAATGGGAGACAAAAGTGTCGGAATTATTGAATTTGTGAAACAAATATGTCGCCCTTTTGCGACACATTCGACCGTGGCGTGCGGAGGAGGATCACGACAACTGATACAACTCGCCTTTTATTTTCACCCCACTTGTTCAAATTATGCGATTCCCCTTCCTATTTGGAAAACAAAGGAAAACGGATTGAAAAAAGAGCCCATTTCGGAAACTTTTTGTCGCTTCGACTAGGTTGGTTTATAAATGAAAAAAAAGGAGTCGACGATGTTTCAGCTTGTATATCCGTACATTTCAAACATCCATTGGGAATATATGAGTATAAATCAAGCTCTGTTTTATAATTCTTGAGAAACGATGAAAGTTTTTCCATGTGTCACCATGTTGCCGTTCTGGGGTGTATCTCGACTTGGGAATGCAGACTTTTGTGCCAAATTAAGTTGGGGAAATTCATTCCCAGTTTGGTTCTGATACGGCTATCCGCATTGACTCATTTGAATGATATGCTTGTTTCCTACTTGGCTGTTGCAAGGGAACCTCCCAGCTATGATGCCTTGTAACCCAATTCTATAATTATACACTGTACAAGAGGCGGATCAAAAATACGCCCTCTTCTATTTCACCGCAGCCATCCAGTGACAATACTTGTCATTCAATAATTTACTTGCGAGTCTGACAACAAAATGCACCTTTCCTGCTTGTAAGAGCTCATACCATACGGGAAAAATTGTCAAATTCAAAGGATTAGTTCGCCCGTATGTGTCATCCCGAATAAAATACCCATGCGACCTTGTAAGAAATGGGGAAAAAGGTGTAATGATTTTTTGTCAGGAACAAAAGAATATACCTTTTCGATTTCTCTGCCCGCATCTACCAACAAAAGGTTTTAATTCATTAATTTACTATCGTTCCTGACAACAAAATGCACGTTTCGTACTTGTAAGAGTTCATACCAACCCGTCGAATGTGTCCAATTGAAAGGATAAACTTTGCAAGTGTGTCTAATACCGAATAAAAGATCCCGGCGACATTTTAAGAAATGAGAAATACTCTGTAATGAATTTTTGTCAACAACACGAGAATATACCCTTTTCCTTTTCTCGACCCGCATCGAGTAACATTGGTTATTTTTCATCGCCATTGCCTCTTACAGCAGAATGCACGTTCCGTACTTTAAGAGGTGATACCATAACGGCAAATGTGTTGAATTTAAAGGATGAGCTTTGCACGTGTGTCTATTACCGAATAAATGATCCTGGCGACCCTGTAGGAAATGAGGCACATGGTGTAATGAATTCTGTCAAGAACATAAGAATATGTCCTTTTCGATTTCTCTGTCCGTATCTAGTAACAATGGTTGTCATTCATTCATTTCCTGTCTTTTCTGACAACAAATTGCACGTTTCGCCCTTGTAAGAGTTCCTACCAAACCGGCAATATGTTGGATTTAAAGGTAGAGCTTCGCAGGTGTGTCTAATATCGAATAAAAGATCCTGGCGACATTGTAAGGAATGAGACATTCGGTGTAATGATTTTTTGTCCAGAACACCAGAATATACCCTTTTCCGTTTCTCTGTCCGCATTGAGTAACATTGCTTATATTTCATTAATGTACAATTGCTACTTACAGCAGAATGCACGTTCCGTACTTGTAAGAGTTCATACCATACCGGCAAATGTGTCGAATTCACGGAATGAGCTTTGCACGTGTGTCTTGTACCGAATAAAAGATGCTGGCAGCCTTGTAGGAAATGAAGCATACGGTGTAATGAATTTTGTCAAGAACATAAGAACATACCCCTTTCGGTTTCTCAGTGCCCATCGAGTCACCATGGTTGTTATTATTTCTGGCAACAAAACGCACGTTCCGTACTTGTAAGAGCTCATACCATACCGGCAAATGTGTCGAATTTCAAGGATGATGAGCTTTGCAGATGTGTCCAATACGGAATAAAAGATGCTGGCGACCTTGTCAGAAACGAGGCCTATGTTGTAATGTATATTGTCAGAAAGTACAACCTACCCCTGGTGTGACAAATTGGGTTGTCATATCTGTCATTGTGGGGTTGTACAATCAAAGGATGCTGCTCCTGCTCGCGGCTTGAGAGTAGCTTGTGTTTTGGTGATAGCACTGTTGGGTTACACGGACTTGGACTGCCTCCTGTTGTAGCCGATTAAAAAGCACTTTTTCTCTGCACATTTTAAAATCCGCCTGTATACCAGCCCGTTTATTCTGTACGTTCCCTGAGCGGTTTTTTAGCTGGGAACACCTTTTGACGAAAAAGAAAGAGAGTGTATGGCGACTCTTCAATCATGGAATGAGGGTGGTGCCAAAGCATACTTTTCCTGATATCGGCTGGTGACAAAGAGGCGCAGTGCTGCGAGTGCAGTTCGTGGACCTGATGAGACCTTGTTTTTTTTCTAATGGACTCGCTGGTGCATCCGTCGAAAATTGGAATTGTATCATCCCTTATGTTGGTGGAAACGTTAAATGTGAACAAGTAGGCGAGAGTTGCAGATGAGAGTGAAACGTTATTGTTTTGTGTTTATGAGATTGGCATTCACAGAGAAGGAAGAAATGAAGGAAATTCAAGGGTGAGTAAAATGGGCAAGCTGAGGTGATGGCAAGTGTACAGGGGCTAAGGACAAAGACAGTGTTTCTGGTCTGGCACGTGAAACTGGGGGATACTACCCTAAAAGATGAAAGGATGAAATGCATGTATAAAATTTCATTTTGCAGCCTTTCGAATTTGTTCGAAAGATTTGGTTCGTCGGTTGTAAAGGCACTTTCATCTGTCACGTGAATGTGGTAGTAGAAGTTTCCTTTTGTTGGTTGCAGTAGTTGGTTGAGGAATGAGTGGGATGAGGTGCAACTCCTTATGCGGTGCGTACTTGATCATAACAAAATATGGAGGATCAACGGGGGCATGGAAAGAGTGAAAACGAGTGGAAATGTATGGGGTAAACCTTTGGGGGGGGGAGGATGGAATCAGTGCAGTATAAGAAAGGGCGGATAGTCCTTTACAAGTGAGGGAGAGGAGAAATGGCGGGATCGCAGATGCGGATAATGAGGAGGGATTTGGGATGGCTGACAAGGTGACAGAGTTTGTTTGTTTGTTTGTTTGTTTTGGGGTGTGATGAATATGTGGGCAGGTGTGCAGTAGAGTATATGCGGAAATGGTTAATATATACGTGCGCATGTATCCAATTGCTTGAGCAGGGGTTGGGGAGGGGAGGTTATGAGTGAAAAGCGTTGAAAAGTGATCAGTGGGGGAGATAAATGGTAGCTGAAGCGGGGGGAAGGGGGTTGTAATATTGAAATATTGCAATATTGAAATATTGCAATGCTGTTATCATCGAATCGAGAGGATGGTGGGAGGGAGTGGTTTGAAAAAACCATTGTTGGAAGTGTTTTGTCTGCACAACTCTCGAGACGCCCATAAGGAAACCGTTGTTGACATCGACATAAGAGGGGGATCTGTCCTCCACAACACCAACTACCATTTTTCAAATTATGTATTCAATTTAAACATTTAAACTTTTTTTAAAACCCATCATACAATTCACCCACCGTCGTGGAAAACTGTCACATCCTTTTGGAAAAATAAAACTTCTCAACATCTACTCTCCGCTTCTTCTCCTCGCGTCAGCACCAAAACTGGTTCCGGTATTGGTAAGTCCCGACGGTTGCTCAGCCTAATTGGAAGCTCGGCTACTTCACCATCCTTACGAAGTGCCTTGTGAGGTCATGACTGTGGCAATCATTCCGTATCACAATCCCCCCCCCCGCACCCCCCCCAACTCCAGCCTTTGTACAACACGTCTACTTTCTCATGCTGCTTGCTTGCATCGCTACACGTCACCCCCCCCCAGCATGCGAACACGTGCCTTTTCTCCTTTGCCAATTTCAAAAAAAACTATCTACCTCCTCGTCAACACTAGCCCCACTTTTCAACCAATGCTTACATCCCCACTTTCTCGCCTTCAACTCCATCCCTCACGATTTTATTCCTGGAAACCGATCGACGTGTGACTAGATACTCCACTTGCAATTCACATTTACTAATTTTCTCAATGTTAATCAACTGCACTCTTACAAAAGTAGAGCTTCCCTATGACAGCCGACAAGCCTCTTTTATACAGCACACACATTCGCTACTAACACAGCAAACACCGTAAATCCCTCCGTGCAAATCCACGCAGGGATGTATTTATCCCCAACCTCTCGCGTGAGGTCACTCTCTTCTCCACTGTAAGATGTAGCCCACTACAGCTTTCCATGAACCTGATGTTCTAGATGTGCTCTTTGTCATCTCTTCAAATCCTTTCACTGTCTGACAGGTGCACCGTGATGTTCCAAAGCAACCAATCGTCATCCACGAGAACAAAGATTCATGCTGTCCCATATTTGTAACAATATTGCCTATTTCATTACCGATTGGAATCAAAAGGGATAATCCCACCTATCTTCCTCTCGCCCCAAAATCCCCTCATCCTAAATCTCTCAAATTATTTAGAACACTGCTGAGCTCAACAACCCGTCAACAAGCAATCATCACCGTGTTATTCCTCCTTCTTATCACCACCTTCCCATTTCTTTGTGTCCAAATCATTTACATCGCCCTTGTCCAGCACCATTTCAAGCTACAATGTTGCCTTCGCCATTTTCTCACCTTCCCCTGATTATGCATTCATTATACGTGACACTATATCCAAATTGTCTCACATTCAATCATCCCATCATTCCTACCTCGCAAACATTCTCCTCCCATTCACTCCCCGACACAATTTAAAGACGACATGCCGATCCCCTCACTCCGCCATAACCGCATCCCTCATCTCATCCTTACCACCAACTCATTCCATTCACCTGCCTATCCTCGCTCTATCAACCCAAACACATCTAAATCTCAACCAAATCCTCCTTGTGCATTACCATCATGAGCTCCTCGAAATCATCGTCCCGCCGCAACTCACGACCGTCCTCCTCCATTTCTGGATCCTCGCAATCAGGAAAACCATCTTTCGAGTGTGAGATCTGCCACAAGACCTTCTCCCGCAAAGACAATCGCAAAACCCACCAACGTCTACACTCGGGGGAAATGCCTTATGAGTGCAAGTTTTGTGGCACCCCGTTCCGCTGGGCTGGAGCACTAAGCACTCATGAGGCCATCCACGTCAGGAATGGCGATGCTGTCGGTTACACCTTCCCCTCCATGAGAAAGCGCAAGGATCAGGATAAAATCGTCGTCAAGCCATCTCGGGATGGCGCCAAATCCCATTATGGAGATAGAAAATCATCAAAGAGCTCTGATCCGCATGGCAAGGCTGGAAGAAGGGATCGGGACCATGGCGGTTCTAGTAGCGGATCGAGGCACAAGGGAAGGGATATGGTCGTGATCTCAAATGAGGATCCAACGCTGGATATGTTTACGGACGGACATTGGCGCACCCCTCTTGATGAGGACGGGCGCTATTGATCTCCAGGTTTGGGACTTTGTATTCGGACTTTTTTGATACCTGCAACGACCTAGCTCTAAGAGATGCCGACGCACAAACATTGGACTGCGTTGGAAACGTTTTACTTTTGCAGAAGTACAAGGTGGCTAGCTGACCCCTTGATGACCATCTGCTACCTCTATTAATTGCATCATTAATTTTTTTGCGCTGGAGGTTGCGTGGAGGGACCCGTCACACTTTGGGTCATTCTGGACTTGCGTGTCCTCTGCAGGCAAAAATGATTTCATTCCTTCTCATTGGAAGACTCATCGACTTTTCAAGTGCATGGTGTGCTTTTGAAGTCTATTGGGAGTCTGGCTGCTCCAGGTCCTGAACAAGTACTCTGTCACGCCATAATTTCGACTCGGGACTTATTCAATGCAATAATTAACTACGAGACAGTCATTAGCTACTGACTTTAGGATCAAGATTGACGTTAGTTACGCTTTGAATAAAACTGAAGGACACAACATGTTTCCCCCTTGGCAAAATTGTGCATATGGATACCGGGATTTATCAGACTACACAACTCCGATGAGCTGTTCATATTTCGCGGTAGTTACTTGCTGTAAACGCCGCCATAATTGAACTGCGGCTCCTAAACATACGTACTCAACATGTCAGCTTTAATGTCCATTTACACGCTGAAATTTTCTAGTTTTATTGCTTCCCCACGGAAGGAGCTACTTTCAATTTTCCCATTCTTGTCATTCTTGACTTGAGATTCTCACGACCACGTAAGCAGTGGAATGTCTAGAGTTTCTCTAGACTACTGCGTTTAGAGCAATGCGCTTGAGAAATGCTCATGTGTGATGCTACGCATTGCCATTGAGTGTACTTTTTCTGGTAGCATAGTCGGTTACGTGTAACCGTTTGATGTCATTCAAGTATGAACAATTCAATGATTTTACGGCAAATTATATTGAATGAATGATTACTTGAATCGGAACCCTGTGGCATGTCACAAACGTAATGAAGAGCTAAACCATCTGTATTCGTAGAACTTACTTTTAATTGTGTGGCTTCAATTTATTGTTCCACCACTTTTCAAAAGGGGTGGCTTCTTGTCCCCAGCGGCAGCCCTTCAATTACAGAAACGACTCAGTTACCAAATAGGGCGGGATGCAATGAATTCTCGCACCCGACAAAACGAGTAGGTAAATTGAGTAGATTTGCATGTGATGCTAAACGCAACCAGACTGCACATATTAGGGAATTTCAATGGCACTCCAATCATACCCTATGCGACCTTGAAATGACGATGCGCCATTGCTCAACACTGTCCCGGTGGTCGCAACAGAATGGCTTTAGGAATGAAGCACGTGTGTGATTACTTGATGGATCCCCTTTCAATAAAAGGTGGACGAATTTACGTAATAGCGGGGGCAGAACAAGTCTGCAAGAACATCTGGAAATTACAGTTAGGGGCTATCTGAATGGCCCATGTCAGTGGCATGCACGGTGCACGAGAATCACGAGCTGAAAATAGGAACAGCATCAATTACTGTAGTGTGGATGATGTTGGGGCAGGGTCATATGCCCTGAAACTTGTATTTCCCTGGAATAGATCGCTGGAAAGTTTGCGGGTGACCAGTAGGTTTGTGGCGGTGGTTGTAGGTAGATGAAAGAAGGAAAGAAATGGAAATTTTTACGAGGCCAAGAGTGGTTTGGGCAATGGGTTTGCGATAGGCGGAGTGAGTACTTTCGATGCGGGGTGAGATGGGAAATCGTTGTCCATGTAGGAGCGGACATGAAGTATATGTGGATCGGCAGAGACGGGATCCAGTATTGCCTTTTGCTATACTAGAGCGCCCTCCCTGAGTAGAAACGTGGAAATCCACTCCTGATTGCACGAAATATTAAATTTCAGCGTTTTGCGGATGGATATACTGACCAACCTTACCTTACATGATGAGGTGAGAGCAGTTGGTCGATGTCAGCGACGGTCGACAGGAAGCAACACACTTTTGATGCAGCATGCGCTGATCCATAAGGCCTCCGCTTGCTGTGTAACTGATAGAAATGATGAGATATACGATCCGCCCCCGAATTGATCCTGTACACGTGTACAATTGGATGAGAATATGTAAGGGAAAACTCATTGATGAGGCAAGCTATGACGTGCCACCATATCCCCAAAAAGTCATACGCGATGGCTTGACAAGTAAGCCCTCGGGGCATTGTATTGGACCGTTTGCAGCGTCTGTCCTCGACCTGCATCCCGATTGTCACTCTCAGCTGAGCACCATCTCCTCCACTCTGCACGCCCGTGGCGAGGACACCGTCTTCGAAGGGGTGTTGCTACGCTGCGGTGCCGTGTGCCGAAATCGGCGCTGTAGCCTCCCAAGGTCGTCCTTTTTACCTGGTGATGGGATGGATTCGGGAACAATGCAGCGCGCGGTCGATCAACACCGGTAGGCAAGGGTACTGCTGTGTCGTGATTGTGCAATGGAGTTGGCTGCGTGCCTGGTGAAAAAGAGGGCGCCCCGGACTTTGGATGGCGAATGCACGCTGCAGGTCTGGCGGGAACACAACACTTGCTCGAGTGTCATTCAACCTGACAATAACTCCACCATTTGGCTATTTACTGGACAGTACATTACAGTACATTACAATACTGTACTGTATGAGAGCGTTCCGCACGGTATTCAACACTCCTACCGGCAGTATAAAATGGCAAATGTTTGCAAATGGGCAAACAAGAGAGTCAAATCGGTATCAGTTTGACACCGAAAATTGCAACTTTGCACTCGGTGTGTATCCAATTGTCGTGATGTGATTGGCCTTCCTCCCCGTTTCCCGCCAAACATCAGGGTTTATCATCGCGCAAAGTACAGCACAAGCATTCGACAATCTCATCCCAACAGCCCTCCCCCAACACACACCAACCTCTCACCCAAGCCGTCCCTTTCAAGGATAGCTCCGTAATAATGGATAACCTCCATCAACAGGACATTTTACCCTCATCTGCACCTTTTGGAGTGCTTACCGATTCCGGTCAAGCCTCCGTAACGACCATGCGAGCATCCGCTCCTGCCTCAACCGCTCATCTTACTACCGATCCTATCAAACAAGTTGTTCCGACATCTAGCCATCCAAAAGTGATTCATCCTGCGTCTGAACCAACTGCCGTCTCTGCCTCTCGACCTGCAATACATACGGCGGTACAATCATGTCCTATTATACCTATCGTCACTTCTACTCCTAGCGCAAGATATAGAGGTACCAATTCCACCGCGGTGGATGATTGCACAATAGCAAGGGCCTGGTTGCCGGTCTCCGAGGACCCTATCGTCGGGTCTGAGCAGCAATCTTTACTCTTCTTCCAGCATATTGCCGAACTATTTTCTCGCTTAAAGCCACCGTCAACAGAAGCACAAACTATCGAATCCATAAAGGCGCGTATTAAACTCCTGCATAAGGAGTGTGTGAAGTATTTTGGCCGCGTTGCATGAGCTATGAGCAGTAAGCCGACAGGAGTTTTGGAGGCCGACATCTATAGAATGAAAACAGCTCTATATACCGGCATTGCAATCTCTGTTGCGACCGAGAATTGCGGGCGTCCCCTTATATTCTTCGATGCATGGAAACTTTGACGAGATCATCTTAAGTTTTTGGCTGGCAGGAATGGGAATGTAAATGAAGCACCAACACAGGATCCTACCAATGTTACTGATTCTACATCAGCACCAAAATCTGAGGCTGTTGTCATTCCGGGCGACGCTAGCGGACCAAAGGAAGCGCCATCTTCTTGGCAGGGGAATAAGTGCCCTATTGGGCGACGTAAAGCAAAAGAACTGGCTAGTAGAACTGCGGAAACCCAGAAGAAAATAAAACTAGCAGAAGCTGTAGTGAAACTACCAAAAAAAACGTAACGAAGCCTTAGAAAGACACAATGAAATCATGCTCTTCTGTAATATCCCTCTGGAATGCGATCAGGAGGAGTCTGAAGAGGTCTTTAAGCTGTTGCGCGCTGAAGCTCTGAGGAAGGCTCGTGCTCGTACCGCTTCTAATTTCTCGCATGAGACATCGTTTTTACCGTTACTGATTCCATCCTCGTCTGGAAATGGCGCTTCAAGTGCTAAAGACGACTACCATCGAGCAGATCAGCAGCATTCCTCATAAAAAGAATGTAGTTAAGCGTATGGTAACTTAATGGGTCATTTACTTGTATCGTTTACTGTTCTCAGTACGCTAACGTTACATGGCCGATGATCCCTTGGTTTCCCAAAGATGATCCATGACTAGCTTTCTCTTGTTCCAGTGCTCAAGTTAGTTTCCAGTAAATACTGAAGCCTCGCAAAGAGCTGCAAGCGAGAAGGAGGAGTATTGGCCAACTCATTTGCCAGTTCAAGGACACCTCACATTGGAACAGAATTATCTCCTACGGTGATATTATCAACAAGATCTTGTTCTGCATCTTTAAATCATTCTGTACGTTCTCGATCTTCCACTGAAATGTTTTGAAGAACAATAAAGCACTGCACAATCTCGTTCGTAAAGTCTTTCGACAGAAATCTCCCCGATCGGGAAATAATATGCCACTTTGCCTGCATCAAACCAAAAGCGCTTTCAAAATCCTTACGAGCCGCTTATTGAGCTTTTGACAACAATAGTTCTTTTGCTGTCATAGGATCAAATACAGTATGCAACAAAAATGGCCACCTTGGATAAATACCATCCACCAGCCAGTAAGGAATATTCCGCCTTTGACCACATATTATATACTCTATGGGAGGAGGACAGGACCCATTAGCAATTTTTGTTAGTAGGGGAGAAGAATCTAGGACGTAGATGTCATTGCATGATCCAGGCATGCCAAAAAAACAAGTGCCAGAGCCACAAGGACTAATCAGCAATTGCCTCAGGTGTAATAGCAGGCAGGCACACCCTATTTACCCTCAAACTGCCCATGCCAAGCCGTTGGGCAGTTCTTCCGAATCCACTTACAGCAGTCAAGGCTGCCGAGCATACACGGAAACCCACGTTGCTGTGATTTGTGTAAAAGCCTTCTAATGTCTTTTTCCTTAGGTGAGCGTAATTATTCACTCCGAAAACTCGCTATAACAGCCCGGACGAACTTACGAAGGAAGTTTTCTTTCGTTGAGGCTCCAAGACAAACATATTCATCAACAGAATCCGAAGAACAACTATACGCTAATACTCCCATCGCGGCTACGCTTTTTGTAATCCTGTTAGTCCAAGTTTTCCCGTACAATCTTGTCGCTGAATAAAGTACGGACTGATCTGTAGAGCAGAGAAAAGGCACATGAATTTCGTACGTGAAATTCTAAATCTTTGTTTGAAGAAAGTTTCATTGTAGACGGGATTTGTTGAAAAGTAATCGTCATAAAGGCGTTGAGCAACCTGGACTCGAAAGCGCTCAACGTTTGGGGTACGACAGGGTCTAGATCCGCCACCTTTCGGTTCTTCATCTTCACTAGAGTCAGTAAAATCGGTAATCAAGTCAAATAAGCCATCAAAAGCGAACTCCTGATATACTTGCAGCTGCATGGGCTCGGACATCGATTTGTAAATGCGATAGAGATTGAAATAGCTCCCAAATGAGGTGGAATGTTTGAGTAGGAGGCTGTTCAAGTAGGAAATTGTCTGAGTAGGAGATTTTTTGAGTAGGACAATGTGCAGGACTACGGAAAGTGGTGAACCGGTGGGAAAAAGTGTAGGGGCAAAGAGCTAAAAAAAAAAAAAATTTACATCTACCAATGATAGAAGAGCATATTTGATTTATATTTGATCGTTTACCTCAACCGGTGGGGATGCTCTAATATGGATAGTTATTATCCAATTTGTCGTCGAAATTGCGCTCGCTTTACAGTAAATATGTAAACGTCAACTTCACTGCATTCATATCGGAGGTCCTATGTGGTCATCATATTGGGGGCTTAGAGTAAGCATATGCAGCTGCGGCAGCGAGTGTAGGGTGAAGAATGGTAAGCTACCGACGTGGCCATCATAATAAAATTTTTTATAATAATCCGATGCAGCCGATGCTGCCGTGACCACGATTCTTGTTCGGAGTTGCAGATCACAGCCATTTTCAAACCCTCATTTTCATATTCACCCATAATTTTTCCAATTAAAGTACCAAAAATTCATTCAAATTCCGACATACGATATTTTTATTTGCTTTGATTTTTATATTGAGTACCTAGTTCCCCGTCGCCCGACCTATTCCCAGTGTGGTATTTAACTCCAACTAATGGAAAGCAAATTTTCAAAATTTGAAGTCTAGGGTTAACGACTGTTATTGTCGATTTGGTTAACTGGGTCGCATACCCAGACCCTAAATAAAGCCGACAACCCCTCTTCTACATCGTCTTGCAATAAAATAAATCACAACAAAACGGATTGTTCTATTCCTGTATATTGCCGCACAAAATTGTAATTTTCCCGACAAACTGGATCCCTAGATTACTTGTTGTGCTTTATGAAGAGGTATATTATCACAAGGGCGCTTAGAAATCAGACCATTGACTCGCATTGACTAGTAAACAGTTTTCTGCTACCCATGCGAAGCTCCTTCGCAAGGTTATAAGTTCGGAAATGATAGATTAGATTGGTTTAGAAGTTATTGGCATCACAAAATACTTTTCGGAAATTCTTCTCGCACCCTGCTGATGCGGGAGAGAGCCTCAGTTATTTCAGCTAACTTCCGCCGAACAAGTGGCAAACTTTATGACTGATCTACTACCATCGACATCTGAAATATTCCAGGACTCCCTTTCCCGTTATTCATTGTTTGTTGTTTTCGTTCTACATGATGTCACGAAACTTTACCAGTTTGATTGAATCGGAAATGTTTATCGAGATATTTTTGGACTAAATTTAGTTTATAAGACAAAGAAAAATATCATTGTTCATGTTTTGCTTTTATTGTCAAATATTGCTCCATTTGAAGCTAGATATATTGTCAGTCGTTTCATTCGATTTTATGGAACGTTCAATTTTGTGTAACACCAAGTTATTCTAGTGACACTTCCGTTGCAAGCAAATACTGCGGGAACCGCTGGGAATTTACCTAAACCCAAAATGACTCGTATCAAATCACAAGAAATTCAATCTCTTCACTCTAAAAATGATAATTCAGGATCTGAGGCCAATTCATCTGGGACCTCTGTGTATCTGAGGTTTGAAGATCCAAGGAAGGCCACCTATGTACAAAAGATGTGTCGGGGTACAAAACTAGTGGAGTTACATCCAGTTCATCCAAAATTTTCTCAAAATGTGTGATATCTGTGCACGTTAGTGTAAAATCAGCGAACAATAAAAGAAGGATTTACTTTTAAATGCATTCAAATGCACTGCGTGCCTGTCCTTCTTCAATAGTGCCGGAAACGAGATAAGATTTAAGGAAATGGCCAACTTAATGCTTGATGAATACAAAAGTGACGCAAGTCAGATGAGAGTTAGGGGTTGTTGAAGGGATGTATACAGGAGAATGAGATTACTGGTGTTTTCAAAGGCGTGTCAAAAATAGTATCCCGCATTGATGAGATCGTCCGCCAATGTCACCCTGATTTCAGACCAGATGTACAAAAAAAAGCTATCTTCTAGGGACTATAGCTGGAAAAGAGAAAGGATAGGCAATTCATATACAACATATTACGCCTTGAATACTTTCATTCAATGAATTCGTCGCTGCACTGTACGAATTTGTCCATTGTATGAAAGAGAGAAAACAGATACTTGAATTTTCTGATATTAGCCTCAAAGTTCTCCTCAGTGATACTCATGATATTCTGGTTAACTGGTAGTATGGTAGAAATCCCAAAATTGTGCGAAATAGGTCATTTGATCGAGACCGAAACAAGTTTGGTAGTACATTTGAAGAGAGTCGACGCAGAGTGAATGCCATAGATGTGTTCCGCCCTGGAAGCACGGATATAACTGGAGTAAAGGGCCAATAAGAGCGAACGAAAGCATACAAATGAATACTGGAAAATGTTCAGTTCATATCGTGTCAGATCTCTTCCATTCTTTAGCAAAAGATTTGAAAATGGATAGTATATCAGAACCTGTGCCTGAAATGGTCGATGGATGGAAGAGGTGAAAACTTCTGAGCTCGAAGCCTTCGATTCTCACAAGGATGAAAAAAATTGCAGGAGCACGAGTGTATTCGTTTAGTCAACGCAGAATATTTTGGAAATCACTCGGCAGAATTCATGAAAAGTAAGCGTTCATACGAGAGGTATATTAACCTAGGCGACGAAGATCAAAATTAAGGCTTATTCGACATTAGTACAAACGGTAAAATATCCACATGAAAGGTCCCAATAATGGTCGCATTTGTGAGGTTGTAAGTATTTAAGATAAAACTGTTCCAAGATTTCTTCTGAAAGAAGATTAGACAGAATTATTGGATATTTCTGTGGCAAAGGAGCATTTTAAAACGTGATTGTTCTAAAAGAGGTGCATAGCGTCACTAAAAGATGTTGGGTCGCTTGAAGGGGTTCAACGGGCCAAAGAACAGATTCTGTTTGGCGGGTAATATTTATGATTCTCCTAGAAAGTTCTATATACCGCTGTATATTTCCCCAGAAAAGCCCAAAGTACTCTTTTTGATGGATATATTTGATGTAGATATACGATCAGTAATTAAGCTCGATATTTCGAGGAAATAACTCAGTGCATTGTTCTTATCCGACTGATCAAGCATGTTCAAGTGGAAATTGTGAAGGCGATGTCATATACGTTGAACAATGATTTAAAAATCTCCGAATGTCTTTAAGTGGTCACTCGTATGCTGAGATTCATGTCCGGCCTTCGACGTTTTTCACAAGGATTCAGTTATCAAAAATTCATCAGCAGTTTTTTCATCTGTCTGCTTCGGAGCTTTTTAACCTGATTCAGAGGAAACTTCAAGAATACAAGACTACTGAAATACGCAAAGTAATGAAAGAAAAGCACAAAAAGCTCCGCAGAGGTTTAAGCTTACTGTTAGAGCAGAATATTACAGGTTCAATGAATGGATAGAGGGTCGCCCTGAACTGCAAATAATGGATGAGACAACGAAACTTAGATCCTCTCGAGTCTTCCGAGATGTTCGAATTACATGCGTTTTGCGCTCAGTCTTAGGATTATGGGTTCTAATTTAAGCAGGCTTTCCCAACCGCATAACTTGTGATCGTAGAAGACATCTACAGGATATATCCAACAACATCTGTGCTGGATTTAGTGCACTCGTGGAAAAAACAGTAATTGAAGCTCATTAAAATTCGGATGAAGGGAAACAGTAGTATCAATTTCTCTGTAACACATACAAGAAGAGAACTAAAGACGAAAAAAAGTTGCTCTAGCACTCTCCGTCAAGGTTATGAACGACAACATAGGCCCCAGGGCATTCATCTCATCCGCCGTAACATTTGGAGAGTATCCACAGATCTAAACCAAATCAGAGACAAAACAAGTGAGAACCATCTTGAAAATTCGCTCAATAATCGCAAATAATGCGAGAAAGCACGTGGAGAAAGAAATAACCTCAATAGAGTTGAACATATCGTTAAGAACTACTGTAGTATGCACCTATGTATGTTTTGTAAGCTGCGGAAAGCACATATCAAGCAGGTGATAAAGTAATGGCGTAGAGGGAATAGTTGAATCAGCGAATGTTTTGGACCGTTTCGAGTCCTCGGATTATATACGTCAAAAGATATCGTATATATAAAGGCCAAAAAGGTAGATGAAGCAAGGCGGTTTAAACTCGCACAAATGAAGTCATACTTTCGGGACAAATAATTTTCCCACACCTTCCTAAAGTTCCTAGAATAAGGGCTTAAGCAATTCAAAAATCCAACTGATCAAGAATGTTTACTCCAAAAGATACTTGAAAAAGAGGACAAGAGGGCTTGCAGTGCAGAAATGTACAATAAGAAGAAGAATTAAATAAGAGATTTACTCTAGTGTGGCACTTTTAGGATAATTCTCACGAAATAAGTACCTCAAAACGGAAATATATTACCTGGTCGTTTTGTTGTTGCCCTGAAGTCTACAGAATTCAGCAATTTCAAGTTCAAAGCGAGATATGTGGAGGGAGACACTGAGATAAGTTTACAGACATGACGGTACACAACGTTGAATTACAGAACGAGTCAGTATTGGTCCTGCGTCACAATAGATAGTACACTGCATGCTGTAAGCATATGAAGAGACATGCCTGGCAGCTTGATTTGGAATATTAAAAGGCTTTAATAAGCAATGACAATGGAATTAAGTTGTGTAGATGAACCCACATTACACTTGGACTGTAGCCGTGCAGTTACAAGTTTTGGGTCATCCTATGTTCAGTACAGCTTGTACTGACTCAGAGTACAGTACTGTGAGTTGATGATACCTGGTATAGAGATTCCCATCACAGTGCCCATATGGAAGGAATGTTCATTACTCACATTCAAAGGCTGCTTTAGAGGCGAGCTGTTTTGATTTAGGCGCATTGTTGCAGTGGAAGTCGGAGCAAGTATTTGAGAACTACAATGAAAGCTGTAGCTTAAATCTATAGATCAGCTAGTACGGATAGCCAAAACTCTGGAGGATATTTAGGAGAAAATCACTGGCCTTGAAGAGTCAATAAATGGACAGCTCGATCTATAACAACACAAAGAGAATATATTATTGCCTCAGTTTGCTAGGATACTCCTAGCACTCGCACATTCCTCATAATTTGATTTTTGGATGTCAGGCTTCCGACAGGCATATTTGAAACCACCGATCTCCTGAGCAGTTATTCATCGAAAACCCCGTCCTTGAGTTCTATTTATGGCCTAACCAGTGTTTGAAGATGCTTAAGCCACTTGGTTATGAAAGTTTGGGGGCACATAGTACGGGACATCTGATCGTCGTCACCGCAAAGATTTAGCTTTGAGAGCATGCATACTGGACCTTGCATTATTATCCAATTGAAAACAAGTTGTTGAAGTGGATAAGTGGAGGCTAAATGGATGATATACTTCATGAAGGTAGTAAGTAATTACGCAAGCTTTCAGCAGAAACAAGCAACAGTTTCCACATGCCTGAAGATGAGCAATTGCTATGTAATTTCAACGGATTCTTACTTGACCGCGACAAGAATGGAGAAATCCTTGAAAAGGGACCATTTTCTTTAAAAAATTTGAGCCACTACAGATACATGCTAATTTAAAGCAATTATGATCTATTCGCATGAAACTTGCTTGGTGATCTCCACGCGCCCTCACTGCTGGCTTGAGATCTCTCATTTAGCTCAAGGTACGGAAGATATGTCCGCAGAGAGAGGCAGAGAAATGATCTGAGGACCGCATATAGTTGTCAATGACGCCATTGGAAAGGGTTTGTCACTACAAATTAATAGACTTGACAGAGAGAGTTGGCTTGTTTTTGGCTTTTTTGATGCGTCTGATAGGGGTAAATCGGCAGGGGAAGAGATCCTCAGAACCAACTACCCTGAGAAGGAGGTGTTGCGAGCGACAAAAGTGCTACCGTGGTATTGTTGAACGAACAAAAGGGAGTGTATATAGAAGAGAGTTGAGAAAGCTACAAGCAAGTATAAAAGGGGCAGGGTCTACCACCGACGCTCTGCGACTAGCGTAAGAAAAAGTTTTCTTGGGTCTGAAGTTGACTCTCAACTTCCTACTACTCGGGACTTGGCTTGAAGTTGTCTGCCAACTTGCTTCACCTCCACTAAAGGAAGCAGTTTACTCGGCTTATATAGACTTTTGGCTACCCTAAAAGTCTCAAACAAACATACTAATAACCATAAAATGTATTCACGGTAATCGTGTGAACCAGAGAGACTATTAGAAGATATTTCCTCAAGGTAAATATCTAGGTGCCATACCCATGCCAGCCACCCATCGGCCAGGGGTGGGAATTGATGTGGCCATTATATAGACCTTTCAGAGCTACTTGTAGTATCACCCACAACCTGGAACTGTACTGACATCTACTATGACAGCGTGTCCTAAAATGAAAAAATCAACCGATGAATTTGCCACACTCACCCAAATTAAAAATATCTTGCAAATTCAAAAACTGTAAAAATATCTTCCCAATTCCGATACTGTATACAATCATGGTCCTCATCTAGATTTTTTTCGTGTGCGAATTTGCGCACATCACGCCCTCTCGCTCAAGACGAACGTCCCGTCGTCACTGCTCTTCTTCTGCTTCCGTTAGTGTTCGCTGTCTTATTGATAAAATGTATGGTCTCTCAAACGGGTACGGATGCAACTGATTACCAATATGATGCTCTAAAAAGTAGGTTCGCATTACTGGTACCTCACTTTGTAGCATAGCCTCATATATTGGTTTGATAACATCGAGGTGGGGTTGAATACATTCTTCTTCCGTGACTCTTCCGAATCTTCCAAGAGTGAAAAAATATATGTGATATGCAAACTCTTCTGGAAGATGCCGGAGGAATGGATGCCGATAAGAAAAGAAGACGCGCATCATCAAGAACGAATCTTCGTAAGATAAGTGCGGTCCATGTAGCGCCCTAAAACATAAACAGATGCTTATCATGAAATAAGAAATGACCTGCGCATCGTTCGCATCCTCGGAGATATTGCGCAGCCAAAAAGATAATCTTCTTCTTCCGACTGTATGCTGTGCATGGTTGTGAAGGAGAGCTAGAGATGAAGTTGTGGTGGACGGTCCCGATGAATGGCCGCGACCAGCTCCTGACGTACTGGGACCTGCACGAGGTCCTCTCGGGGACGACCGGAACCTCTTCTGGGCGGGTTGTTGTCTCCTGAAGGTCCTCCTCTGGTCATCATCACTGCTTCAGGAGGATCCTCGCCGCCTAACGTTCCCAATTTGTGGCGGAGAAACGTAAGGTTCCCATAGAGGATACGGGACCAGTCTGTATTCCATATCCGGGGTAAGGCGTAACCTCTCAGTCGCACATCTTGGTTGTTCTTGAGAAATACGTAAATTGGACGGATAATATTCAGATACGTTTGCGACAAGTCTCCAGCAGCTACCATTCCATATCTTCCTATAGAGTAATGATATATTACCTCCACAAACTCTGGACCTGCTTCCGTGAACCTTCCGTTTTGGAATGAAAATAGAACTCTTATTAATAGTCGGAAATCTTCTTCAGGTAGCAATGGTCCGTTCAACGTACGAAAACATAGGCATATATTAATGTAGAAATGGATGATTACGTGGAGTTCGTAGTAGTCCCGCGTAATCGAGATGATCCATTCCCAGGCCCTTTTTCCTCCCATAGGAATCATTCTATAGTTAAAGATGAGTATGCCCCGTGGTTGCGCATAGTCCTGTGTGAGAAGGAATTCTTCAGGCCTCTGATGGTAAGGGACCAGACGACGTGCATGGATGGCCCTCCTTGATCTCTTCCCTGAGCTTGAACAGAGCTGATAGTGCGGGTGTCTTTCCTCCGTGACGATGCAAGGGTTCGAGTACTTGGTTTGGAAGGCCGGCCACTTCACAGCCTGCTGCATTGCTTTTCCATGTACTACAAGTACTTTAGAGCCAACTGAAAAGGTTCTGACTGCAGGTTCTGCATCCTTATTTCTTGTCTGTGTTAGCGCGCGGTGTGATCTCCAGCCTTCGGTGGCCAGTAGTTCAACTTCCCTACTCTCTTCATCGATAATATTTGTTTCCATGTCTCTCTGTAACATTCTAGGAGCCCTTCCGTACATTAGCTCGAATGGTGAGCGTCCATTTCTTCCTCTTCTTCGACGATAGCCGTATAACACTTTTGGTAAGGCATCTTCCCACTGGATTTCATTCTCCAACATAGTTTTCGATATTGCTCGTTTGATGGTTCCAACCATCCTCTCCGCTTTCCCGTTGGACATAGGAGCGTATGCGAGAACGGTCTTCAGCTGAATCCCTTTCTCTTCCAAAAAACGAAGCAGTGAAGTTGCAGTAAAACAAAGGGCGTTATCCGAGATGATCCTTTTTGGAAGACCAAACGGTTCAATTATTTCTTTTTCGATGAATCTCAGTACCACCTCAGCATTTGCCTCCTCAACTGCAACTGCTATTGGCCATCCAGTAAGATGTTCCACCCTATAAGGAGATATTTGTTTCCGGAAGAAGTTTCCTTGAACGGGCCCGCGAAGTCAATTGAGAAGGTTTCAAAGAGACCGGAAACTGGAAAACTTAGAGTTGTCTTATACTTCCGTATTGGAGTGAATTTTTGGCAGTTGTCGCAGCTTTTCACGAAATTATAGACGTCCTTATGGATACCGGGCCACCAGAATCTCTCAGTTACGAATTTTTGGTTGTTTCGAGATCCCAATGCCCTAGCTCATCATGGAAAGTCCTCAAGATCTTCATTCTTTCTTTCAAAGGGGCCACTAGTCGGGGACCGGCTTTAGTGTGCCGGAAGAGTTTCCCATTCCACAATGTAAAAGCCTTTTGATTCCTGCGTACCCAATTTCGGTGTTCAAGATCAACCTTTCTCATTTCTAGTCCATCGAGGAATTTGATCAGTCCGTGAATATTAGCTTCGTACTCGTTATCGTTCGGCAACTGCAACTCGGCGACTCCGACGATGTCCTCCGAAGCTTTTTCATTTGGAATCAGTGCGTCCCTCAAGCGGGATAGGTAATCGGCAGGCTGATTATTGCGTCCGGGTCTATACACAATTTCAAACCGATATTCTGCGAAAATGTCGAGCCATCGGGCCAAGCGGTGATGTACATCCTTCTTTTGGAATGCTGTTTTAAGTGCCTGGTGATCAGTTATCAAGACAAATTTCTCGAGTGATAAAAGGTATACGCGAAACTTTTTCAGCGCGAAGACGACAGCTAGCGCTTCTTTCTCGCAGACTGAGTATCTCTTTTCCGCATCATTCAGAGTTCGGCTTGCGAATTGAACAGGGTGTAGTCTTCCGTTTTCATCTTTTTGGGACAAAACGGCACCCAAAGACCGTTCTGAGGCATCTGTCTCCACAACGAATGGTCTCTTGAAATCTGGGTACATGAGAACTGGGGGGACACATAGCTTATCTTTAAGCTCCTGAAATGCAGTTTCCATTTCCTTGTTCCAGTAAAATTTTCCGTTCTTCGTAGTGCTGGCATGTAACGGTGCTGCAGTCTTGGCGAAATCTTTGATAAATCTTCTGTAATATGAGGCCAGTCCTAAGAAGCTTCGGACCTCCGTCTTTGAAGCGGGCCTTGGTGCCAACTTTATTTTTTTCGTTTTCTCTGGATCCACTCTAATTCCCTCTTGGTCGACGATATGACCGAGTAATTGGATAGAAGTTTTCGCAAAGAAGCATTTGCTCAACTTAATTTTCAAGCTATACTCCGATATCCTCTCCACAACTGTCTTGACGTGCGAGATGTGCTGATCCAATGTTTCTGAGAATATGACGACATCATCGATATAGACTCTTGCGAATGGAAGTCCTTTCAAAACCTCGTTCATCATTCTTTGGAATGTAGCTGGTGCATTCATGAGACCAAAAGGCATCACTTCGAACCTGAACGTACCGGCTTTGCTGGTAAAGGTTGTTTTTTCCTTACATTTTTCATCCAATGGAATCTGCCAATAGCCAGTGTAAAGGTCAATTGAGGTGAAATATCTCCCGTCCTTCAGGTCCTCGAGGATCTCCTCCATGTTCGGAATCGGAAATCGATCGGGTATCATTCTCTGGTTCAGTTGTCGGTAATCGACGCAAAAACGCAGCTTTCCATCCTTCTTTGGTGCGACCACAACTGGAAACGACCATGGGGATGAAACTGGTCGAATAATATCATTTTTCAGCATACTTGTAACATTTTCTGAGATAAATTGGTCATATTTTGGCGGTTGACGTCTAGGCTTGTGGTAAATCGGTTGAGTGTCGGTAAGTTCGAACGAGTGAGTAACCGGTACACTTGCTTGTCTTAAATCTGAAACGCTCCATGCAATTACTTCGGAAGATGTTAACATGTCGGATATTTTCAGTGAGGCGGGGGCGGGAAGGTGCTGCACTTTTCCTTGGATTTCTGCCATTTGGCGCCCTTTTTCTTCTTGATCCTCAACCTCAATATTTTGAAGGACCTCTTCCGTCGTGCTCACATCTTCATATATGGAATTCGCCGTATTCTTATTTTCTTTGCAAAGGTAATCTTCTTTCATGCTCCGAATTCTGTCCTTTGATTCGATATCATCGCAAAAAGAAACACATTCGGGTTTCAAACTTATCCTAGAATTCCAGTCGTCATCTGTTTCAAACCCAGAATCATAATCGTCCCATGCCATGTTCATTACCCCCGAGGGTACCCTTTTCCACTTCCGAAAGTGTTAGTTGGTTCCGAATCTTCGCTGTCATAGCTAGAAGTGAAATCTTCACTGTCCGTTTCTTTTAAATCTTCAGGATGCGTGCTTTTGTCGAAATCCAGGGGCATCTTCACGGTTCTGCCGTCAATATTAACTGAAACCATTTGGTTGCCCAAGTCAATGCATATTCCTAGTCTTTCCATTGTGGGGCAGCCAATGATTGCATCGAAAGGGAGATCCGGCATGACAAGAAAGTCTACATCAACTTTAGAGTCCCCAAAGAACACGGAAACCTTGTCAACAGTGCCCATGCATTTTGAGACGGTTCCATCCGCTACAGTTATTTTTCGAGTCGTTGGAGTAATTTCGAGACCTAGATCTGTCACCAAAGTTTCTGAAATGAGGTTTGGAACAGCACCGAATCGAAGAGAGCTTGGGTTTTCATACCCAATACTTTGACTGGTACCAGCTTAAGACGTCTTGGTGCTGTCGAGGCCGATTGAAGAAACAGTTTCTTACCCTTAGCGGACTTATTAGACCTGATAATTTTTTTGAGTTCTTTTCTCGCATCCTCTGCGTCGCCCCTCAAAAGTTGACCAAACGTTATCCCAGTTGGGGCCGATGCAAGCTCAGCCACCAAATTGTACCTCTTCACATACTCTAGTACGTCCTTAGAGATACTCTTAACTTTCTTACTCTTTTTCGTCTTCTTGGCCGAGTTCCCACTCCTGGAACAACTTGATCAGACCTCTTGGTTCGAGGAGGTACAGGTGCTGGGATATGCTCCAGCATTCCATAATCTAGCCTAGGTTTTTCGATAAAATGTTCCCTTCCCCATCCCTTTTTGTCACATTGACTTGACTAATTCTTCAGCGATGGATACGTTACCAGCATCCGTCAACCTTTGATCCTTCTATTTTGTAACATTTTCACCTCTGGTCCTGACTCACTCCTTGCTTCCGATAAATTTGCTCTTCTGTTGTCTTTAGACCAGCAGTTACTTTCATGATGCCCATATCGACCGCACTTTCCACAACGAGTGTTTCTATGTGGATTATCAGGACACTGTTTGCAAAGTGTCCAGGCTTGTGACAGTAGAACAGACTTCTGCGGCCTTAGGGGCCCCAGACTGGTTCTTCTTAATGGTAAGAGTAAGGCTTTCCAACTGCGAGGTTATCATGTCAAGTCGATTATCGAATCGGGTTTCCAACCTTTCTTCCAAGTTTTTGACATCGCTCCTGACAGATTCTAATGCCGCTGCACTAGTAGCCGGCCTTTGATAATTCTTTTCAGGATGTACGATAGACATCGATGTGCGGGTTTCCCTCGGTACCTCACTCAGTGACTGAAACGTCTCCGAATTTTTGACAAATTCTACTATGGTACCCTTCAGTTCATCAAAAGTGTGAGGGCCCTTGATGAGGAGGAAATCGGAGAGCCGCTTATCCCCCATAGCCGCCTTACGCAGCATTCCGTACTTGGCTTGGGCGTTGAACCCAGCCTTTTCATAAAGATCACACAAGTACACCAATGAGCTTAACAAATCGTCGAAGTTGAGCCGGGCCTCTATGGCGGTACGAATCATCTCATCTGGTTCTACCTACTTAGCATACTCTTTCACAAGCCACTCACATACCTCACCGAAGTTACGCCCATTCCCGTTAAGAGACCACCCGTCGATAAACTTGGACTTATATTTGTGCTTTGCGTCACCATGAAGATAGGCGAAGATACTTGCGGCCTTCTCTTCATCGCCCTTCTCTCGCATCACAACGTTGACATATGTGTAAAGAAACTCCTCAACGTCTTCAGTCTTGCCCCCTGTGAACGTTATACGAGCAGCGTTGAGATCCATGATTACAGAAAAAAATCCCCCGAAGTGTTCCTTACTACTGCTCAACTCGAATACCTCGGGTGCAACCCCCTCCACAAGAGTACCAAATGATAGGGGTAAATCGGCGGGGGAAGAGATCCTCAGAACCAATTACCCTGAGAAGGAGGTGTTGCGAGCGACAAAAGTGCTACCGTGGTATTGTTGAACGAACAAAAGGGAGTGTATATAGAAGAGAGTTGAGAAAGCTACAAGCAAGTATAAAAGGGGCAGGGTCTACCACCGACGCTCTGCGACTAGCGTAAGAAAAAGTTTTCTTGGGTCTGAAGTTGACTCTCAACTTCCTACTACTCGGGACTTGGCTTGAAGTTGTCTGCCAACTTGCTTCACCTCCACTAAAGGAAGCAGTTTACTCGGCTTATATAGACTTTTGGCTACCCTAAAAGTCTCAAACAAACATACTAATAACCATTAAATGTATTCACGGTAATCGTGTGAACCAGAGAGACTATTAGAAGATATTTCCTCAAGGTAAATATCTAGGTGCCATACCCATGCCAGCCACCCATCGGCCAGGGTGGGAATTGATGTGGCCATTATATAGACTTTCAGAGCTACTTGTAGTATCACCCACAACCTGGAACTGTACTGACATCTACTATGACAGCGTGTCCTTAAATGAAAAAAATCAACCGATGAATTTGCCACACTCACCCAACTTAAAAATATCTTGCAAATTCAAAAACTGAAAAATATCTTCCCAATTCCGATACTGTATACAATCATGGCCCTCATCTAGATTTTTTTCGTGTGCGAATTTGCGCACATCAGCGTCCTTTGCGAACAGTGAGATCTTAGCTCGCAGCTTGGTCACTTTGTGTTCTTTTCACATGCGAATGGTAATAAATTCCACACCAGATTCAAGTCGTATAAGTCACCAAGGATGACGATATCTTTAATAGCAGGCGAATTTATAGCTTTTCGTGACCTCCTCCATGTCACCTTATCGCTATCAAAAGCGCTGGCCATTTTCATGCCGCGAGACGTTCCAGTGAAACTATTGACGGACATAAAGGGAATTTTTGATATAATTTATAGGGGTTTCCGAACTTGGAATAAAAGAATCGTTTTGGATATTGCTGCAGCAAGAGAAGGAGTCAAGAATGAAGCTATCTTATATATCTATTTCGTCCGCAATTCGAATAACACATTGGATGGACTAACCAAGATCATGTAGAAGGCTATGATCCATCAAGTTATGGCCGACGGAACGTTGGAACTTTAGACAGAGTAATGTATGATTAGGAAGGAAAACAGTGAAAAAGGCAGTGACCAGAGTTTTCTCCTATTTGTGAAACGCTTTTACTGCACTTTCAACGAAAACAATTGGAAATTCTCCGCGAACCGCAGCTCATTTGCTTTCGGCCCTCCCTAAATCTTTATATTCTCAATGGTAAGCTTCAGCGGAACGATCTCGTCAGAGTCTAACATTAGCTTCTTTTCTGCATTAGTGGACACACCATTATCAACAAAGTTTTTTTGCACAAGTAAATCCAACCAGAGGTCAGTAAAAGTTTCAGCAAGCAAATCCAAAGTTGGATGCAGGAACACGCCTCTCAGAATTAATCTCATTGGCTTCGGACCCATCTTTATCCCGTTGGTCACTCTCCCGATAGAACCAAGCTTGATATAAAGGATCTGGTCTTCCAGAGAAGTTGCTCGCACTAGTTTTACTTCCTTTGAACCTTCCTACTGTCTCGCCACGTTAACTATCAACGCTAAAATACAGTCCAACTTCGAGCTTATCCCTAGTAACCAATTTCTGTTATCCAAAATGAAAGGCCAATAAGTAGAATTTTGTTCGCGCGCACCTGCTCCCCCCAAATCTGATAAAAATACTCTCTTAGCGGAGGGAGGACTCGCGTATGGCCTTGAAAATAACTTTGGGCTTGGTCTTCTCCACAAAATATCGATTAACTTCTCGTACTTTGTTCACTACGCACTTTTGTGAAAATGTTTGTTTAAAATAAAAAAAGCAGAGGTTTAAAACGTCAGTACAGGTTCGTTTGCCCATTTGTCTCGAAACATATCAATGAGGTGGACGCCTAATCGACCCCCGATCATCCTTGTCGATCCATATAGCTTCCTTTTGTAGAGATGGATGTTCAAGTTGCCCTATTTGCCGTCGCTTACAACGATAGATTCGATGAACCAGGCGTTATTGGCATCTCTGAGGCCTTAATAAAACCTCACATGCGCGAGATGCGCGGCATCTCCAAAGAATATGCGAGCAATTTTGCATGATACAGTACCCTCTAATTTTTGCTTCTGATGGCAGCCGTAGCCGGAGCATAGGCTCTCAAGCCCACCGTCTGTGCACGTTTCGTTTCCAATTCTCTGCCCATTATCACTCCCTGCGTATCAACCTCAGTTGTAATGTACACTTGTGCCTTGTTGATTATAACACCGGTCGCACAAAAGGGAAGAAGTATCGATATTATGTCGAACCTGTGCTGACCTTACAGTAGCTAAAGGTGGCGCTGTGTGCGCACATACTGTATTGTAGGGTCAAAATGCATGCATATTTCAATATATAATTTCGGGAAAAGTTTTGCTTGTTTTTATATTTGAAATGAGTAGATTGTCCGCCGCCGGCAGGCCGGCTCCCACTGTCGCATTTATCTGCAACTTTCGTGACGAGACTGCGCGGAAAAAGGGAGACCAGTTTTCACATTTTGAAGTCTACAATTGACAACTACTACTGTCAAATTTATTTGCCAGGTCGCGTACCTAGCCCTTCAGTAAAAAATACACATTATTCCCTATTTGTTTTCGAAATATATAGCTACAGAACGCATTGAATCATTAATGTTAGATTAACTTGCAGTTAGCACCCTTTGTACCATCCTCCTTGTCTCCGGTGCCCTTCCAGAATCACAACCGGTGCCTACAATGTCACGCAGTCACGCAGCCCAAATACTTTCTGTCACGCCTCGGTTTGTATCAAAATTCTTCCATTCTGTACACGGTATGTACAGTCCGCAAGGGATTCTGTAGTCGAAGCTGTCAATCCGCTCATCATACCATTTTTTGAGGGGTTCGCGATTCAGCTAATGTTGTATAAACACGTGAAATTGTAATTTGCGAGGCAGTTATAGAAGATTTTATACTGTAATATACTGCCCGGTACTTCAAAAGGCACGTACTGTACTGTACTGAACTTTACTGTGCCTCAAAGGGGGGAACTGGGACCTTTATTTAAATATTTAATTGGGCCTGCTAAATTGATACAACACTGCAAAGGCTTGACGGATGCTTACTACAGCAGAGAGGACAGAAGAACATCTCACAACGGAACTCTTGGTAAGCCGAAAAAGCAACGGGTTGAAAAACTCCCAGTGTTAGCGATGTTTTTACAAAAAGCGGCGACGATAGCGACGGATTCTCGATGTGAGCGATGTTGAGTAACAACAGTAGGTCAGCAACAGCTTGGAACCCTCGCTTGCTATGTCAAAGACAAGACTGATTGGGTGCGGCAGGGTACGATGAGCATTGCTGAACCTAATTGAGGAGGACGGCCTTCCTTACACGCCTTTCCCAGATCGACCCAACGTACAATGCTGGCGAGGGATGGCAATCGGTCCAGAGCAGCAAAAACCAAAATCGCCACCAAGAGGGCACCGAAATGAAGAAGGGCGATACATAAAACCCGTTTTGCCTTGAGAGCTAAGCGCCCGAGCCCAAAATGGCTCAGGCGCCAGGCGATGTGAAAAAATACTGAGAGAAACCAGTCGTAAAGGTTGATTGAGTGGTATAAGTACGGTTAGTGGAAGTAAAGAGCTGCAAAGAACTGCATTTTCATTACTTTGTACAGTACTGTATAATATCGTAGTAAAGTGTATAATGTATTACGAATTTAGTTTGCTCACAATGTTCATCGGTGTTGACTATACGTACTTGAATGTGATTGAATAATTCAACAGTCAAGTTGGTTCATTTGAGTGGTTGAAATATTGATAGTGTACATTTTTGGACTGAGAGCGTAAGACTTCATATATAATTTTTTTTTCAAGTCCTTTAATCATGTTTGGTCAGTGCCTTGGGCCTAGCAGTCACTTTTCCGGTGTAGAGGCTGAAACTGAGGAGTTGGTCACATCATCGGCCGTTGGATTTGCTAAATGTACTATGGAATTGGTGATCACTCCTTTTTCGCAGGGGTTCTAGCTGTGCAAATGCCCCTAGATTAGAATCCAATCGTTTTGAAATGGAAGAAATTTCGGACAAAAAGGAGACTCTTAAACGGAAATTGACTTGACTGTACCGCGTCCAGTTCTAGATTGCTCACTTTCACGTGAAAATTTTGTTTTACAGAAGGGAGAGTCACTACCGAAGCCTTTTACAATTTTTACCAGGGACTCAAGGCAAAGAAATGCGGAAATCGTTTCTTGATGTAATAGTCGATGACATTTGAGTACAGATTTTTTGTGCGCGCCCAAACCCTCGAAGCCCATTGACATGGGTTTCGAGCATTACCAGAATGAAAATAACCAACCTGTGATTCTTTTTGAGCACATCAAGCATTACAAATTTACTACACGTAACTCGAGTTCGTAATGAAAGTGGACTCTTTAAAACAAATTCATCAATTTTAACGACTAAGAAAAGAAAAAACGCTGTCTTAGTACTCCTTTGTACAATAAGGCGCTTTTAATTACAAATAAATCTCTCTACACTTGTTCTCTAACTTATGACCTCTTTCCTAGACGTATTTGCGGTCCATCAATATTCAAAGCTCAGTAGTTTTATCGTCAAAGAAAAATTTGGGCCCACAAAGTTTGGCATACAGACCTTTATTGCTTTCTTTTGCGATTAAAAGGGTGCGCTATTGTTCGTGGCAGAGCATATTTTGAAAAGAACAGGGATTGAAAGTACTGTCCGTGTAGCGGCTGATGGAGAGCAGATCGACAGAGTCACCCCATCAAACTATATCGCTTTGAGGTGCTGAATTGTATGTGTGTTTGGCCGGTGGTGTTTTATAGGGTTCCTCTGACTTGTATAAGCGGTTAGAAAATGGTTCTTTATTGTGATCATCAAAATAATTTTTGAAGGAAATTAATTATCGGCTACAGAATCTGTGGCTGAAAGAAGCTCCAGTAAATCGCATACTAGTGGATTTCTAATATTTAACTAAATGGATTTTGATAGGATCATCCTGTTTAAAACAATGAATAGTCTCGTCCACACCGTTTACTTCTTACTTCGTTCTCAGTCTCCTCAAGAAGGTTAAACTGTCCAAAGACATCTCAGAGAAGCTGGAACTTCAGCAAATCTGAACGCATAATTGTAGCTTTCGATATCAGGATACTGTAATCCACCGAAACTTTAAGGTCATCATTCTGACACTGTTATATGAAATATAAAGGTTTAATAGATAATCAAAAAAGTTTTATATTTTCATCCATGATTGTTTTACCGCCAACAGTGCGTGCAATACTCTACCACAAATTTGGTTCCAAAGAGCCATGTAAAGTATTGAAGATGGCCTCAAATTTGGATCTGGCAAGCTATATACAGTACTACAAATGGAACTGGGCTAAATATTGTGAGCATATCAGCATAAAAAATGTGATAAGCACAAAAAACGGGCGAAAAAGTACTGTACAGGCTACTTTGTATCTATATTCTAGGTTTTGGTACTATCTAGAGTATCTTGATATTTATGAGTTTTCTATGTACAGACGGGTGAGGAGGGATTCGGGCCAGACCTTGGAGAGAAGCAACATCCTAAATACCCCTATCATCCCAAACACCCTGAACATCCCAAACTAACCAACTCTACAAAATCCCAAAACACGACAGCAGCTCAAACACTAACACCCCAAAGACTACCATTACCAAATTGTCATGTCCAGGTTGTTGTACTCAAAGCAATAGTTTCTCTTGTTTCCTTGGACTTTCAGAAGTTCAACTGGGAAAGACCTATTATACTGCAGGTGTCTCTTGTCTCTTTGCACTTCCGTTACTTAGCTTTAAGTTCAAAGGGGCAACACTCTCAGTAACTGCTAAACTTTAAAACTCCCTGGTGCTTGAAGAGGATGGTTGTAGGCCTGCGGAACCACTAGAGACGCCCCAAGACCACCACAGCTCTTAAAGATTAAGTTAGAGGAAAGAATCTACAGGTTTAATTAGTAGCGATAGGAATCGGAAGGGGGTTGAATAGGTGAAAAGAAAATAAACAAAAAGAACTGAAAGAAGCAAAAGAATACAGAAACAAAAGAAACAAAATAAAAAACAAAACATTAAAAAATAATACCTTCCAGTACACGCACAAAACGCTGCTAATAGGGATGTTGGACTTGTAGCGCCGCCAACAAAGGCTACAACATTTGGCTGCAGATTGTACTCCCGAGAGTTACGTTCAGTACTATACACTACAGGACTATGCAAGATCTCAAATTTGTATCTTGAAAGCTATGTATAGCACTTTTCATGCCTTTGGGCTACTATTTTTGCAGATCAAACTAACAACCAGTGCTTTAAGCACAAAAAACTGGGAAAAATACTATAGAGGCTACTTTTTATCTGCATTCTATGCTTTTAGGACAATGTATTTCGTTTTGATATTTTAATATTCTATATAGAGAGTGGTCAAGGAGGATTAGGGTCCTAACGTAGACTGCGGAGAACTGCTCACGGCTCAAAAGCCCAGACTAAAAAACTAAATACCTCCAATCCGACACGAAACCATTACCCTTACTTCATACAGACAGCCCCTAAACCAACTCTGAATCAAACGTAACGACATTGTTTTCACTTATTTATTTGAACTTTCTGTGGGCAAATAGAAATTAGAGGGCAATAAATATTTACGGTACAGGTTTCAATTGTCCCTTTGCACTTGCGTAGTTTAGCTTGCAGTTCGAAGTGGCGAAAAAACAGTGCATGTCTAGGTGAACCATCAGGTAGATGGAAACGAATGTGTAATACAAAAAATGGTCCTCCCCTCATTTAATACAGGAAATGGTCCTCCCTTCGTGTAGTCCAGCAACCTACAACGATCCCGCCCCTAACTTCTCCCACCGTCATTTCCAAATTTACTTTCATTTTATCTAGATATTTTAATACTGTATTTAACCCTCTAAATCGACCCCGAATCAAGTCCCTTTTCCCTTTTAGCTTACCTCCTCCTCCAAATTCGCCTTTTTTGAGAAGAAGGGCGCAAATGCACTACTGGAAATCCCTTGCAGATTTATTTCACCTATTCCTAATCTATAGAACCTTCCCCGGGAGGCTATTCAAACCCCTTCATTCTAAGTTCCAAATGCCCCCTATCATTTTACTCATCACCCCTCTCCCCCACACACCCAAAACACCCTACATTGCCTCCCGTTCCCCAACGTCTATCAAAATGAACAACCTTCGCCCCTCTGTCCCTATTTCCAAAAACCGCCCTTCCCGTCCCATCAATGGCCTTCGTCTCGCGCCTACGGGCCAACCGATGCCGACGACTACATCCGGCGGCAAGCAAAGAAGCAAATCATCGAGTTCGTTCAGCGCCTCTTCATAGAAAAAGAAGCGAGGGAGGTAAGTGAGGGAGAGGCTGAGAAGGTCGAGGAGGAGAGCGGGGAGTCCTTCGAGGAATGGTTAGCCCCTGAGCTAGTGCGCGAGGCTCAGGAGAAGGAGGAGGATGAGGAGGAGGAAGAGAAGGAAGAGGAGGAGGAAGAGAAGGAAGAGGAGGAGGAAAAAAAGGAGGAGGAGGAGGAGGAGGAGGAGGAGGGAACAGGGGGCATGGAAAGAGTTGGACTGAGGGGGCCTGGAATGAAGAGTATGGATCAAGTTGTGCCCACGATGGAACCGGATGGAGATATCTTTAGTAGTCTAGATATCTCCCAGGGGGAAATAGAGAGCTGTGAGCCATTCGCAGATATTTGTGGGGACTGCTTGGACAGCATGGATATTTTAGAGGAGTTGTTTGGATCTGATTTAGAGAATGGGAAATAAGAGGACCAAATTAATTGTTAGTTTCTTAAGTATCTTTTGCTTAGAGTATATTGTCCACGCAAAGTATTTTTATACATTTCTTGGTATCTTCTGTAGTTTTGTTCGGACTTTAGGGGTAGCCAAAAGTCTATATAAGCTGAGTAAACTGCTCCTCATGGAGAGGTCAAGCAAGTTGACAGACAACGTCAAGTTAAGTCCCGAGTAGTAGGAAGTTGAGAGTCAACTTTAGACCCAAGAAAAATTTTTCTTACGCTAGTCGCAGAGCGTCGGTGGTAGACCCTGCCCCTTTTATACTTGCTTGTAGCTTTCTCAACTCTCTTCTATATACACTCCCATTTGTTCGTTCAACAATACCACGGTAGCACTTTTGTCGCTCGCAACACCTCCTTCTCAGGGTAATTGGTTCTGAGGATCTCTCCCCCCGCCGATTTACCCCTATCGGAATGGTTGGACGCCCGCGGAAACCACTGAGGACGCAGAAGGGCCACCACGTACACCACGAGTTTAGGCAGAAAAAAAATGCGGTAGTTTTGGTTGGTATTAACAGGAAAGGATGGAGGTTGGCAGCCGGAAGACGTCTGAAAATCGCAATCGGAGCAGAAAAAGCCACTTAGGCACCTACTGGTAGACGACAAAGCCGAGGAGTTTGGAAATAAGGGTTCAGACTACAAGCACGATTAAATTTCTGTTGAATCTCTCGTTGGAAGTAGTTCATCAACAACTAAATAGAAGAGGAAGCAGACGAAAATCGCCCAAGGCTGTACGACGGCGGTTAAAAGGAGAAAAAGGCAAAAAAACAGGCGGAGGAGGCACTTTTATTTTTAATGCGACGTTTGTGAGCAGCAGTTTCTATGCGAGCAACAAAAAAAAAGTTCAGCCAAGGAGGCCTGCGTAAGATATCGTTTAGGTAGAAAACTGAAACCCTCAATCCACTGACGTGCAAGTAGTGTGACATCGCTACCGCCTAAGAAATCGATTTGGATCAACACGTCGCTCGCAAGAAACACCGCAGGCAGATCTAGTTCCTAAATGAAAGCACAGGGATTACGGATAGGTTTAAAAGGTTCGGAAAAAACTACAGAAATAGAAAGAAAAAGGATAGGAAAATTGTAAAACTAAGGACAAAACAAATAAAGAGAAAACATGTCCGAGTAATTGCTGGAAGCTATACTATTAGGAGAAACGGGCCATAATGTACTTTGCAGTGCAATAAATAAATATTGGAAATGTATATAAAGATTTTAAGTTGGCACACTAAGCAAACACAACCAGACTAGTTTCTCGGCAAGTCTATAAAAGAGATAATAATAATACTAATGGAACAAGCACTGTAGCTATAGAAAGCCACGACGGAGGCAATGAGTGCTTGAACTGGACGATCTTTAGTTAAAAAGTACAAAGTATAGCTAGGACACTCTGCTTACGATGAAGAAGACGGTCACACTTGAGAATAGTAGGATACGCTAAACAGTGATGAGCCTTATCCTAAAGGATAGGCCTCCATACACGTCTTTTCTCAGATCGACCCTATATGAAGTAAGAGCGAAAAAAATGATCATCCCAACAAAGCGGCAAGGGCTGAAATAAACACAAAAAAGGCTCAGAGCAGAGGAAGAGCGATCATTAAGACCATTCAGGGGCTAAACTCTGCATCTGTGCCTGGCATAACCGAAAGCGCCCGGTGATGTTAATTATTCATTAGAAGAGATCAGTAATAAGGGTTGAAGTGTAACTTATGTAGGATTTATCTTGTACAATAGAAAAATGGTTTTAGTTATTAAATTCTACCTGATGCGTTGAGTTATGTGTAGGAGCTCAGCGCGGCAGCGCGGAAACGTCGGATGGGACAGGCGCGCGAGCAAAGGAGATGGTGTGGTAGGTAGCGTGGCGTTGCGAAGGGGAACGAGCGGAGGAGATGCTTAGGGTCCAAGGTGGCGCGGGCGAGGTGGAAGGGTAGCCCAAAAGCTTACCCTCGGCGGCGTTCGCCGGCCCTTGCGATGTTTCATTTACTGACCAGGATATTTTTCGTCGCATGTAGTAAGCTGCAGTTGAATAGCGTTACTGCTGTCACACGTGCTAGACATATGTCTCACGTGGCGGATAGTTGCCATACACCACTTCTTGTCGCGAAATTCAAAAAATGAAAATGGGTTCATGTGCAGTGTATGTACGTTACTAATGAAGAGACACCAAAAATTGCTGGAGGGAAAATGTATGAGTCGCTGCATATAAAAAATAGTGCGCGGCGCTAAAGACAGCAGTAGGAAATTCGCACTTCACACCTTTTCTCTTCATTTTTGTTGTGCACGATTCTTCTATCCTTGAATTCAAACTAGAACTCTTTGTCTAGCTGCAAGCGACCAGTCAAGGGCTTGCTTCGACAATTTGTATTTCTATTCCCATTGAGGAAAACTAAATCCTTCCGTGCTTACTGCTAGACCATTCCAAGGCGAGATAAACATGTTCACCCCTCACAAGCACATAAATTCCATATATGTAGCGGGTCTATCCATACGATGAATGACCTGTGCTAGGGTCAGAAAACGCCAGATATGACGTGGTTTCCCATGAAGATGGTACAGGGAAAAGGATAGATAATGTGAGTTGCCGAAGCTAAGAGAGGGACTTTTTGGTGGATACCAGGTCCTTGACTTGAACCTGTCCGACGCGTTGCTGAAGAGAGCTGGCAATGGAGGATGCTTGTCGTAAAGATCCTTAGCCGAGGAATAGAAGTGTCTTGGTAACTCCCTGGAAGTCTTTGAGCTCTCTATGTGTGCGAGCTTCGTCAAACTGCTTCCAAAGATCAGACAGGATGCCTAAGGGGTTGACATTGTCAAAATATACTTGCATAATGATCTGCACGGAAAAGTATAGACTTTGTGGATGTGACGGCGATTATAGACAAATTGCTCGACGATAACGTAACGTTCAATGAAAAATGGGACATTAAAAGCCTCAGAAAAAGTATCCACTTCATGATTCAAACTAGTAATAAGAGTTTAATAGGCAACCTTGGCAATCAGCATCAGAATTTTGCGAGACTGATTGTTTTTGATGAAAATTTGAGGCAAACCATGGAATGCTTGGAATAATAGCGAGGAAACCCATAGGGCTGATATAGGTAAATCGGCGGGGGAGGAGATCCTCAGAACCAATTACCCTGAGAAGGAGGTGTTGCGAGCGACAAAAGTGCTGCCGTGGTATTGTTGAACGAACAAAAGGGAGTGTATATAGAAGAGAGTTGAGGAAGCTACAAGCAAGTATAAAAGGGGCAGGGTCTACCACCGACGCTCTGCGACTAGCGTAAGAAAAAGTTTCTTGGGTCTGAAGTTGACTCTCAACTTCCTACTACTCGGGACTTGGCTTGAAGTTGTCTGCCAACTTGCTTGACCTCTCCATGAGGAAGCAGTTTACTCAGCTTATATAGACTTTTGGCTACCCCTAAAGTCCGAACAAAACTACAGAAGATACTAAGAAATGCATAAAAATACTTTGTGTGGACAATATACTCTAAGCAAAAGATACTTAAGAAACTAACAATTAATTTGGTCCTCTTATTTCCCATTCTCTAAATCAGATCCAAACAACTCCTCTAAAATATCCATGCTGTCCAAGCAGTCCCCACAAATATCTGCGAATGGCTCACAACTCTCTATTTCCCCCTGGGAGATATCTAGACTACTAAAGATATCTCCATCCGGTTCCATCGTGGGCACAACTTGATCCATACTCTCTATTCCAGGCCCCACCGGTCCAACACTTTCCATGCCCCTGTTGCCTCTCTTCCTCATCCTCCTCCTCCTCCTCCTCCTCATCCTCTTCTCCTCATCCTCATCCTCCTCATCCTCCTCATCCTCCTCCTCCTCTCCTCCTCATCCTCCTCATCCTCATCCTCCTCATCCTCCTCATCCTCCTCATCCTCCTCATCCTCCTCATCCTCCTCATCCTCATCTTCCTGATCCTCGTACACTAGCTCAGGGGCTAACCATTCCTCGAAGGACTCCCCGCTCTCCTCCTCGACCTTCTCAGCCTCTCCCGGACTTACCTCCCTCGCTTCTTCTTCTATGAAGAGGCGGCGCACGAACTCGATGATTTGCTTCTTTGTTTGCCGCCGGATGTAGTCGTCGGCATCGGTTGGCCCGTAGGCGGCGAGACGAAGGCCATTGATGGAACGGGAAGGGCGGTTTTTGGAAATAGGGACAGAGGGGCGAAGGTTGCTCATTGTGATAGAAGTTGGGGAACAGGAGGCAATGTGGGGTGCTTTGGGTGTGTGGGGGAGAGGGGTGATGAGTAAAATGATCGGGGGCATTTGGAACTTAGAATAAAGGGGTTTAAATAGGCTCCCGGGGCAGGTTCTATAGATTAGGAATAGGTAAAATAAATCTGCAAGGGATTTTGCAATAGTGCATTTGCGCCCTTCTTCTCAAAAAAGGCGAATTTGGAGGAGGAGGTAAGCTAAAAGGGAAAAGGGACTTGATTCGGGGTCGATTCAGAGGGTTAAATACAGTATAAAAATATCTAGATAAAATGGAAGTAAATTTGGAAATGACGGTTGGAGAAGTTAGGGGCGGGATCGTTGTAGGTTGCTGGATTACACGAGGGGAGGACCATTTCCTGTCTTACGTGAAGGGAGGACCATTTCCTGTATTACGTGAAGGGAGGACCATTTCCTGTATTAAATGAGGGGAGGACCATTTTTTGTATTACACGCCCCCTTTCTCAAGGCGAACGTCCCGGGTCGTCACTGCTCTTCTTCTGCTTCCGTTAGTGTTCGCTGTCTTATTGATAAGATGTATGGTCTCTCAAACGGGTACGGATGCAACTGATTACCAATATGATGCTCTAAAAAGTAGGTTCGCATTACTGGTACCTCACTTTGTAGCATAGCCTCATATATTGGTTTGATCACATCGAGGTGGGGTTGAATACATTCTTCTTCCGTGACTCTTCCGAATCTTCCAAGAGTGAAAAAATATATGTGATATGCAAACTCTTCTGGAAGATGCCGGAGGAATGGATGTCGATAAGAAAAGAAGACGCGCATCATCAAGAACGAATCTTCGTAAGATAAGTGCGGTCCATGTAGCGCCCTAAAACATAAACAGATGCTTATCATGAAATAAGAAATGACCTGCGCATCGTTCGCATCCTCGGAGATATTGCGCAGCCAAAAAGATAATCTTCTTCTTCCGACTGTATGCTGTGCATGGTTGTGAAGCAAGCTAGAGATGAAGTTGTGGTGGACGGTCCCGATGAATGGCCGCGACCAGCTCCTGACGTACTGGGACCTGCACGAGGTCCTCTCGGGGGACGACCGGAACCTCTTCTGGGCGGGTTGTTGTCTCCTGAAGGTCCTCCTCTGGTCATCATCACTGCTTCAGGAGGATCCTCGCCGCCTCCAACGTTCCCAATTTGTGGCGGAGAAACGTAAGGTTCCCATAGAGGATACGGGACCAGCCTGTATTCCATATCCGGGGTAAGGCGTAACCTCTCAGTCGCACGTCTTGGTTGTTCTTGAGAAATACGTAAATTGGACGGATAATATTCAGATACGTTTGCGACAAGTCTCCAGCAGCTACCATTCCATATCTTCCTATAGAGTAATGATATATTACCTCCACAAACTCTGGACCTGCTTCCGTGAACCTTCCGTTTTGGAATGAAAATAGAACTCTTATTAATAGTCGGAAATCTTCTTGAGGTAGCAATGGTCCGTTCAACGTACGAAAACATAGGCATATATTAATGTAGAAATGGATGATTACGTGGAGTTCGTAGTAGTCCCGCGTAACCGAGATGATCCATTCCCAGGCCCTTTTTCCTCCCATAGGAATCATTCTATAGTTAAAGATGAGTATGCCCCGTGGTTGCGCATAGTCCTGTGTGAGAAGGAATTCTTCAGGCCTCTGATGGTAAGGGACCAGACGACGTGCATGGATGGCCCTCCTTGATCTCTTCCCTGAGCTTGAACAGAGCTGATAGTGCGGGTGTCTTTCCTCCGTGACGATGCAAGGGTTCGAGTACTTGGTTTGGAAGGCCGGCCACTTCACAGCCTGCTGCATTGCTTTTCCATGTACTACAAGTACTTTAGAGCCAACTGAAAAGGTTCTGACTGCAGGTTCTGCATCCTTATTTCTTGTCTGTGTTAGCGCGCGGTGTGATCTCCAGCCTTCGGTGGCCAGTAGTTCAACTTCCCTACTCTCTTCATCGATAATATTTGTTTCCATGTCTCTCTGTAACATTCTAGGAGCCCTTCCGTACATTAGCTCGAATGGTGAGCGTCCATTTCTTCCTCTTCTTCGATAGCCGTATAACACTTTTGGTAAGGCATCTTCCCACTGGATTTCATTCTCCAACATAGTTTTCGATATTGCTCGTTTGATGGTTCCAACCATCCTCTCCGCTTTCCCGTTGGACATAGGAGCGTATGCGAGAACGGTCTTCAGCTGAATCCCTTTCTCTTCCAAAAACGAAGCAGTGAAGTTGCAGTAAAACAAAGGGCGTTATCCGAGATGATCCTTTTTGGAAGACCAAACGGTTCAATTATTTCTTTTTCGATGAATCTCAGTACCACCTCAGCATTTGCCTCCTCGATGCAACTGCTATTGGCCATCCAGTAAGATGTTCCACCCCTATAAGGAGATATTTGTTTCCGGAAGAAGTTTCCTTGAACGGGCCCGCGAAGTCAATTGAGAAGGTTTCAAAGAGACCGGAAACTGGAAAACTTAGAGTTGTCTTATACTTCCGTATTGGAGTGAATTTTTGGCAGTTGTCGCAGCTTTTCACGAAGTTATAGACGTCCTTATGGATACCGGGCCACCAGAATCTCTCAGTTACGAATTTTTTGGTTGTTTCGAGATCCCAATGCCCTAGCTCATCATGGAAAGTCCTCAATATCTTCATTCTTTCTTTCAAAGGGGCCACTAGTCGGGGACCGGCTTTAGTGTGCCGGAAAAGTTTCCCATTCCACAATGTAAAAGCCTTTTGATTCCTGCGTACCCAATTTCGGTGTTCAAGATCAACCTTTCTCATTTCTAGTCCATCGAGGAATTTGATCAGTCCGTGAATATTAGCTTCGTACTCGTTATCGTTCGGCAACTGCAACTCGGCGACTCCGACGATGTCCTCCGAAGCTTTTTCATTGGAATCAGTGCGTCCCTCAAGCGGGATAGGTAATCGCAGGCTGATTATTGCGTCCGGGTCTATACACAATTTCAAACCGATATTCTGCGAAAATGTCGAGCCATCGGGCCAAGCGGTGATGTACATCCTTCTTTTGGAATGCTGTTTTAAGTGCCTGGTGATCAGTTATCAAGACAAATTTCTCGAGTGATAAAAGGTATACGCGAAACTTTTTCAGCGCGAAGACGACAGCTAGCGCTTCTTTCTCGCAGACTGAGTATCTCTTTTCTGCGTCATTCAGAGTTCGGCTTGCGAATTGAACAGGGTGTAGTCTTCCGTTTTCATCTTTTTGGGACAAAACGGCACCCAAAGACCGTTCTGAGGCATCTGTCTCCACAACGAATGGTCTCTTGAAATCTGGGTACATGAGAACTGGGGGGACACATAGCTTATCTTTAAGCTCCTGAAATGCAGTTTCCATTTCCTTGTTCCAGTAAAATTTTCCTTCTTCGTAGTGCTGGCATGTAACGGTGCTGCAGTCTTGGCGAAATCTTTGATAAATCTTCTGTAATATGAGGCCAGTCCTAAGAAGCTTCGGACCTCCGTCTTTGAAGCGGGCCTTGGTGCCAACTCGATTTTTTTCGTTTTCTCTGGATCCACTCTAATTCCCTCTTGGTCGACGATATGACCGAGTAATTGGATAGAAGTTTTCGCAAAGAAGCATTTGCTCAACTTAATTTTCAAGCTATACTCCGATATCCTCTCCACAACTGTATTGACGTGCGAGATGTGCTGATCCAATGTTTCTGAGAATATGACGACATCATCGATATAGACTCTTGCGAATGGAAGTCCTTTCAAAACCTCGTTCATCATTCTTTGGAATGTAGCTGGTGCATTCATGAGACCAAAAGGCATCACTTCGAACCTGAACGTACCGGCTTTGCTGGTAAAGGTTGTTTTTTCCTTACATTTTTCATCCAATGGAATCTGCCAATAGCCAGTGTAAAGGTCAATTGAGGTGAAATATCTCCCGTCCTTCAGGTCCTCGAGGATCTCCTCCATGTTCGGAATCGGAAATCGATCGGGTATCATTCTCTGGTTCAGTTGTCGGTAATCGACGCAAAAACGCAGCTTTCCACCTTCTTTGGTGCGACCACAACTGGAAACGACCATGGGGATGAAACTGGTCGAATAATATCATTTTTCAGCATACTTGTAACATTTTCTGAGATAAATTGGTCATATTTTGGCGGTTGACGTCTAGGCTTGTGGTAAATCGGTTGAGTGTCGGTAAGTTCGAACGAGTGAGTAACCGGTACACTTGCTTGTCTCAAATCTGAAACGCTCCATGCAATTACTTCGGAAGATGTTAACATGTCGGATATTTTCAGTGAGGCGGGGGCGGGAAGGTGCTGCACTTTTCCTTGGATTTCTGCCATTTGGCGCCCTTTTTCTTCTTGATCCCAACCTCAATATTTTGAAGGACCTCTTCCGTCGTGCTCACATCTTCATATATGGATTCGCCGTATTCTTATTTTCTTTGCAAAGGTAATCTTCTTTCATGCTCCGAATTCTGTCCTTTGATTCGATATCATCGCAAAAAGAAACACATTCGGGTTTCAAACTTATCCTAGAATCCAGTCGTCATCTGTTTCAAACCCGGAATCATAATCGTCCCATGCCATGTTCATTACCCCCGAGGGTACCCTTTTCCACTTCCGAAAGTGTTAGTTGGTTCCGAATCTTCGCTGTCATAGCTAGAAGTGAAATCTTCACTGTCCGTTTCTTTTAAATCTTCAGGATGCGTGCTTTTGTCGAAATCCAGGGGCATCTTCACGGTTCTGCCGTCAATATTAACTGAAACCATTTGGTTGCCCAAGTCAATGCATGTCCCTAGTCTTTCCATGGTAGGGCAGCCAATGATTGCATCGAAAGGGAGATCCGGCATGACAAGAAAGTCTACATCACTTTAGATCCCCAAAGAACACGGAAACCTTGTCAACAGTGCCCATGCATTTTGAGACGGTTCCATCCGCTACAGTTATTTTTCGAGTCGTTGGAGTAATTTCGAGACCTAGATCTGTCACCAAAGTTTCTGAAATGAGGTTTGGAACAGCACCCGAATCGAAGAGAGCTTGGGTTTTCATACCCAATACTTTGACTGGTACCAGCTTAAGACGTCTTGGTGCTGTCGAGGCCGATTGAAGAAACAGTTTCTTACCCTTAGCGGACTTATTAGACCTGATAATTTTTTTGAGTTCTTTTCTCGCATCCTCTGCGTCGCCCCTCAAAAGTTGACCAAACGTTATCCCAGTTGGGGCCGATGCAAGCTCAGCCACCAAATTGTACCTCTTCACATACTCTAGTACGTCCTTAGAGATACTCTTAACTTTCTTACTCTTTTTCGCCTTCTTGGCCGGAGTGACTCCCACTCCTGGAACAACTTGATCAGACCTCTTGGTTCGAGGAGGTACAGGTGCTGGGATATGCTCCAGCATTCCATACTCTAGCCTAGGTTTCTTCGATAAAATGTTCCCTTCCCCATCCCTTTTTGTCACATTGACTTGACTAATCTCTTCAGCGATGGATACGTTACCGGCATCCGTCAACCTTTGATCCCTTCTATTTTGTAAGATTTTCACCTCTGGTCCTGACTCACTCCTGCTTCCGATAAATTTGCTCTTCTGTTGTCTTTAGACCAGCAGTTACTTTCATGATGCCCATATCGACCGCACTTTGCACAACGAGTGTTTCTATGTGGATTATCAGGACACCTGTTTGCAAAGTGTCCAGGCTTGTGACAGTAAGAACAGACTTCTGCGGCCTTAGGGGCCCCAGACTGGTTCTTCTTAATGGTAAGAGTAAGGCTTTCCAACTGCGAGGTTATCATGTCAAGTCGATTATCGAATCGGGTTTCCAACCTTTCTTCCAAGTTTTTGACATCGCTCCTGACAGATTCTAATGCCGCTGCACTAGTAGCCGGCCTTTGATAATTCTTTTCAGGATGTACGATAGACATCGATGTGCGGGTTTCCCTCGGTACCTCACTCAGTGACTGAAACGTCTCCGAATTTTTGACAAATTCTACTATGGTACCCTTCAGTTCATCAAAAGTGTGAGGGCCCTTGATGAGGAGGAAATCGGAGAGCCGCTTATCCCCATAGCCGCCTTACGCAGCATTCCGTACTTGGCTTGGGCGTTGAACCCAGCCTTTTCATAAAGATCACACAAGTACACCAATGAGCTTAACAAATCGTCGAAGTTGAGCCGGGCCTCTATGGCGGTACGAATCATCTCATCTGGTTCTACCTCCTTAGCATACTCTTTCACAAGCCACTCACATACCTCACCGAAGTTACGCCCATTCCCGTTAAGAGACCACCCGTCGATAAACTTGGACTTATATTTGTGCTTTGCGTCACCATGAAGATAGGCGAAGATACTTGCGGCCTTCTCTTCATCGCCCTTCTCTCGCATCACAACGTTGACATATGTGTAAAGAAACTCCTCAACGTCTTCAGTCTTGCCCCCTGTGAACGTTATACGAGCAGCGTTGAGATCCATGATTACAGAAAAGAAATCCCCCGAAGTGTTCCTTACTACTGCTCAACTCGAATACCTCGGGTGCAACCCCTCCACAAGAGTACCAAATGATAGGGGTAAATCGGCGGGAGGAGATCCTCAGAACCAATTACCCTGAGAAGGAGGTGTTGCGAGCGACAAAAGTGCTGCCGTGGTATTGTTGAACGAACAAAAGGGAGTGTATATAGAAGAGAGTTGAGGAAGCTACAAGCAAGTATAAAAGGGGCAGGGTCTACCACCGACGCTCTGCGACTAGCGTAAGAAAAGTTTTCTTGGGTCTGAAGTTGACTCTCAACTTCCTACTACTCGGGACTTGGCTTGAAGTTGTCTGCCAACTTGCTTGACCTCTCCATAGGAAGCAGTTTACTCAGCTTATATAGACTTTTGGCTACCCCTAAAGTCCGAACAAAACTACAGAAGATACTAAGAAATGCATAAAAATACTTTGTGTGGACAATATACTCTAAGCAAAGATACTTAAGAAACTAACAATTATTTGGTCCTCTTATTTCCCATTCTCTAA